>PVJH01023061.1:0-36292 GCA_004026705.1 Nesogale talazaci | reverse complement strand
AGATTAGTTACCTTGTTTGTCAGACAGGAAGGGCCGCTGAGTTTGTGCATTTCACTTAAGTTTGTGTGACCTTGCCTGAGGCAGCTAATGTGTTTGCCTGTCACATCCCTGGTTTGTAACTTCTCTGAGCTGAATCAGATGAAGGTAAGGTGTTTTGCACCTGCTATTGCAGGTTTCCCAGAAATAGAAGCCTTCGGATTCTTTTCTGATACCATCATTTGGGACCATTTTGCCCTCTAGTGGCAGCAGCTAAACATTTTTGTAGAAAATGAGATTCGTGTCCACACTTAGGCAAAATCTGCTAAGTGGCCTCTGAAAGTTGTTTCAATTCTGTGTTAATTAGTACTATGTGAAAAAGAAAAACAAAAAACCTCGAAAGTGCAGCTTAACGCAGCAAACAATTATTCTGAGTTTCAAGGTGGTGGGATTTGTGAGCATCCTAACTGAAGCCTTCTGGCCCAGGGTCGGTCTCACTTGCCATTGACCCCGATGAGAGGGCAGCGTCAGGGGCCCTGGGGGTGTAGTGGTTACTCATTGGACTGTGGTCCTCCGGGTGGCCAGTTTGAAACCCCCAGCAGTTCCGCGGGCGAAAGACTGGAATTTCTACGCCCTTGAACACGGACGGACTTCAGAAAGCCACGGGGGATCCTTGGAGTGGGCGGTCCACAGGAACAGAAAGCCGCCTCTTCCTCCAACATCAAGGCGGTAGTCGGGGCTGCAGCTCCCTGAAAGCTCGCTAGGCCGGAGCAGCAGCTTCCTAGGCCTCCCTCAGGTTGCTGGTAGGGGAATGTCTGCACAGAGCTGATGAGATTGCACCTGACTTCGTCCAGATCCAGAGATCCCGAAGGAGAGAGTGGGACCGGGAGAATATAAAGAGGAAATGGGGTGTGAGCGAGGCTGTGAGGAGCTACAATGTCTTTTAAAACTAACCTCAGAAGTGACACCCCTTGGATGAATGAACTAGAACTTAATGGAGTCAACAGGAATGGATCTCAAAACCAAATATCCTACAAAGGTGCAAGACACACACATCGAGCATGCCAAGGGACAATATTTTATGCCTATTATATTGGGACTATCAATGTATTGTAATGACTTTCTGCCTTTTTCTAAGTCTAAGAGAGCTCAGAGAAACAAGGCCAGATAATTCTTTATTATATCTAGAAAGAAAACGGGAGAACGATTTTATTTTGTGTATTTGTCATATTACATACTGACATTCAAATCTGGAGGATAAAGACAATGTTCACATGCCGGCATATAGATTCTAGGTGGGAGGTCTTGGATGATGGTTGAACTATTCCTCGTATTTCTATCTTTCATTCTTTTCAAAATACAAAGAAAAATCTAACTCTGGGAACCATGTGCTTGAGAGAACACTCATTACACACAAAGTCATGGCCATTGCAGCGGATCGTCTTATTGATATAGCACACGTGCGTGGCCAAACTCAAATCAACACATGACTAAAAGCTCATGCAAACAGAATGATTACCTTCCTCTCCAAAACAAAAGGTTTTTTAAAAGTCCATGATCTATCTTGTGACTTACTGTTTATAAGTTTTCAAGTTGGTGTCTTATTTTAATGACATGGTGGCATGGGAGGGTGAAGGTGACAATGGATAACTTGAAAACTCTGTTAATCACGTGGACAACTTATTGTAGTCACTCTAGTGGACCCTGTGTATGCTAGTCCCTTTGACCATTTGATTCATCTCCTATTTGTTTTCAGTGTTCTCAACAGAACCCTCCCTTCTCTACACGCAGTCTACATGGCTTACTTGAGTGTGAGCCACCTTGTGTGATTCAGGAGTGGTTAATAGGAATCTTCCTTTTAATTGAATACTTAGGAAAAGAAATTATCTGTTGATGATGGAAATTCTGGAGCTTTTGGTGGACAATTGTGTCTCATAATAAAGACAGGCTAAAGGAAAACCAGAGCCAAGCAGTAGTGTGTGTGTGTGTGTGTGTGTGTGTGTGTGTGAGAGAGAGAGAGAGAGAGAGAGAGAAGAGTGCATGAGCGTCTTCTTGGGCTTCTAGATCCATTTCCCAGAATGTAGCACAAATGATCCACTTAACTTACTTTGATTCTCTCTCCCTTGCAACCAATCTTGAGAAGTCCATCTGTGTGGAAGTGTCTCAATCACACCAAAAATCTAGCTGTTGAAGGCACACGCTTATGCGTGAAGATTGAGAAGCTCTTCCATCCCCTCTGACTTTCTTGGAGGCTCTAAGATAGAAGATCTCAAATGCTTATAAGATCCAGGCTTCTGAGATACTTCTATGCAGCTTTCTTTGCATTACAGGTACTTAGCCTGTTAGCTGCTTCCTCTGTAGTTTAACTGAAGAATTCCATGGGGTATATGAACAGTCCATCAAACTGCATGCAAACTTTTTGTTTGTTTGTTTTTTGGGCATCACTGCCCTCTGGTGGTGGGAGTAGGAGACCCAGCCTTTGCTCCTGTGGAGCCGCTGCTGGAATTGAACCCCCATCCCAGTGGGTCGCAGTCCCATGCACAACCACAACCCATGCCACTGGGGCTCAGCCCTACATGCAAACTTTTTTTTTTTTTTGCACATTCAGAGCTTTATTCATGTGTAGGCCAGAAATTTTATGTCAGCATTGTCGTTTTAGTATTTGTATTTAAAAGTACTTATGTTTGATTTATGCTTTAGATCAGTGATTGTGTTTTGATTTTATGAAAGCTATTAGCTATTTTAAATAACAGTATAATAAATTAAGTCCACATAGAGAGTGTTGTGAGAACTTTGGTGTGCAAAAGCTTAAAGAAAGGATTTTTTTTTTTTTTTGCATCACTGCCTTCTGGTGGTTGTGGGCGCTACCCAGAGCTGCTCCTGAGAGCTGCCGCTGGATTTGAACTGCCAAGCCCGCGGGCCGCAGTCCTGCACCCAACCACTTATGCCACCGGGCTCAGCTTTTTTTTTTTTTGCCTACATGCAAACTTTTATGTGTGCTTTAATATGTGCATTTTTCTCAGGGTCTCATTTTTTTCCCCAATGATTTTATTGGGGGTTCTTACAGCTCTTATAACATTTCATACATCATTTATATCAAGCACATTTGTACACATGTTGCCATCTTTGTTTCCAAATATTTCCTACTTGAGCCGTTCGTATAAGCTCCTCTTTCCCCCTCCCTTTTTTTAAAAATAAATCATTTTATTGGGGTCAGCAATAATAATGTTTCATTTGTTTTGTTTCCCTGTGTCCCAAATAAGCTAGAGTTTTTAATTAAATAATTTAAAACACTGAAGACTCAATATAAACAACTTCTCAGCATTATTAAATTAATTGTTTATATATGAGCTCATTAAATGTTTAAAATGCTTATCTAAATACTCATTCCATAACGATCTATTTACAGTTACCACAGTAGAAACATAGAATTAACAAATGACTAAAGCATTGCTTCCCAGAAAAGTGCAAAGCTTCCTCCAGTGCCATGTATACAAATAAAAGATTACAGTTTGCTTGTTCCATTTGCATAAAATAATAATTCTCAGCAGTATCCAAACATTTCAAATTCCACTGATTAAATCTTGAATATTCATGCATGCATTAAAAAACCTTCTTTTGCTATGGTAGAATCTAATATCATGAAATGCATTCCAGTTTTCCTTCAGGGAGAAAAATATTATAACTGAATATTAAATCAAAGCTGCGTATCGATGAGCATAATCAGGAAAAGAAGAGGAGCAGAGTATCCTGTGAATTGTGGGAGAGTTTAGATTAGATTTCCAACCAAATACTAATGTTTTGTGAGCCTGTGGCCTGGGAAGATTAATATTCAAAAAGGAATGAACATCTTTAGACTCCAAAAATTCATCATATATACATCTCGTCTCATTGTTTGCGGGTATGCTTGTGACAACAGAATTCCAGAATGACAAAGCACAGTTGAGGGACCTAGATCATGAATGACTCATGAGGAATCCAGAATAGTAACTAACAGAAACCTGGAAACATGTTTTTTGGCACTAGGTAACTTATGTTCTCAAACTCACTGCCATGGAGTCAATTATGACTCAGAGTGACTGTATTGGACAGGGTAGAACTGCCCCCATGGGTTTCTGAGACAGTAAATCTTTATGGAAGTACACAGCCTTGTCTTTCTCCTGAGGAGTGGCTGGTAGTTTCAAACTGCTTACCTTTCCTTTAGCAACCCAATGCTTGACCACTAAGTCACCAGGCTCCTAAATTCGGTTCAAGCAGTAGTAAAATCAATAGAAGATACCTTTGTTCTCATGGCAGTATCATTGATTAAGAATAAGGCCCTTACTGGTTCTTTAAAGCTAAATCACAAATTTCTAAACATCTTGTGGTAATTACATGCTCTCTTGCCAACTTGCGAAGGGGTGGAGTCTAGCCTATCAGGTCCTAGCCACTGAGACCTCTGTGAGCATGGCCTTCTCCAGAGGATTCTGGGATTTCCTGTCTTCCTTCCTGGAGGTAGGACACACCCTCTCTGCTTCTCTTCCTGCTGACAAGTCGGATGAGGCTACATTAATGGAGCACGAGCCTTGGAGCTGGAGCCACATGGAGACCCACACCAGTGCTGAGATGCTTCCACCACCACTGGATCCACAAGAATTTCCACCCTCTAGTCTGTGATCTTCCTTTGATATGAAGTTCTTTTCTGTACATATGTGAGTTGTGTTAGTCTGGGTAGACTAGAGAAACAAATTCAAAGAGACTCATATGTATAAGAGAGAGTTTTATATAAAGGGTAATTGTACATTAAGAAAGCATCTCAACCCAGTCCAGTTTAAGTCCATAAGTCCAATATTAGCCCATTTGTCCAATACCAATATATAAGGTTCTCTTCAGACTCATGCAGCACATGCAGTGATGCCGAATGCAGTAGATTCACAGACCAGTGGGTAGAAAGTCTTTGGATCCAGTGGTGTTGTAAGCATCTCAACCCTGACAGGGTCTCCGTGTGGCTTCTACAGTTCCCAAGGTCTAGTTTAATCATGGTAGGACCACGTGGCTTCTTCAGCTCACAGGATGTAGCACCATGTGTCTTGTCAGTAGAATGTCTGGTCAGAATGAGCTTCTTCTTCTGCCTCCGAGGAGGAAAATCCTGGAACTCCCAGAATTCTCAGGAGAAGGCCATGCCCACACAGAGGGCTCACTGGCTATGAACTAAATGACAGACTAGACTCAACACCTTCACTCTTAACCTTCTCAATCCCAAATTCATACCATATAATCTAAATAACAGGAGTCTCCCTGGATGTGTTTCTCTAGTCTACTCAGACTAACTCACAGCTATTGGTCAGAGTTTCTCAGCCTTGGCACAACTAACATTTGTTTGGACTGGTAATGCTTTGCTGTTGTTTTTTTTTTGTGTGGGCATCACTGCCTTTTTTGTGTGGGCACTATTCAGTGCAGCTCCTGAGAGCCACCGCTGGATTTGAAGCACCAAGCCCCCGCAGTCCCACACTCAACCATTTAACGCCACTGGGGCTCAGCTCATTATTTTTGTTTTTTAAAGTAAATGCAGATGCTTTAAAAAAAATCATTTTACTGGGGGCTTATACAACTCAGGCATGCTTGTACATATGTTGTCCTCATTCTTTTCTAGATATTTACTTCCTATTGAGCCCTTGATATCAGTTCTTTTTCTCCCACCCCCCTCAGAACTCCCTGATATATTGTACATTGTTATTATTTTCATCTCTCACACCAACCGCTGCCCCCCTTCCCCCATGTTTTCTCTTATTCCTTCCCCTGGAAAGGAGTGTATGGTTATGTGTCAATCATTGTGATCGGTTCCCTCTTTCTCTATTTTCCTCTCCCCACTCTCCTGTACCCATCTGGTATTACTATTCCCACTCCTGTTCCAGGATTCTATGGGTCGTGAGCCCCCATCCCTTTCGATACCTGTGTACATGATCTGGTCTAGTCTGAATTGAGAAGCAGCACTGGGGTCATGGTAGTGGGGAATGAGGAAGCTTCAAGGAACCAGAGGAATCTAGTGTGTTTCATCAATGATTTACTGTACCCTGGTAATTCATCCCTTCCCAGTGGCCCCTCTGTGGGGAGATTGTTCCACTGTCTACAAATAGGCTTTGGATCTCTACTCCAGCCTCCCTGGTTCTCAACAATATGATTTTGTTTGTTATGTGCCTGCTGGTGCCTATTACCCAGTCACTAAGACTCTTTATGATTGCACCAGCAGTGTGCTTCTTCCATGTGGACTTGTTGCTTCACTGCTGAATGGTGACTTGTGTAACTTCAAGCCTTTAAGACCCCAGATGTTATATCTTTAATAGCCAGGAATCATCTTCCTTCTTCACCACTTTGTTTTGGTTCCCGAAGAATCCCAATTGCAGACTTCTGATTTGGGGAACAGTCCATGGCACCTCATCTGCATTGGTTAGGGATTGCACATGAGGGAGACACTCAGAAATTCTAAAGGCATAGCAGGGCGATGGTGGTGGTGGGACACTAGCATGCTCCTTCCCTGAACATGGCAATAGCAATGTGGTCTTGATTTTGGACATGATGGAGGCAGGCTAAAAGGAAAGATGTGTTGTTAGACAAGTGGGACTCAGGATAGGTAAACCTGAAAGAAATGGGGTCAGGACGGATGGTTTATAATGTGTTCTTTATATACAACACAGAGATGTTCTATGTCATGATCCCTGTTAGACTGGTGACTGTGTTTTATTTTGTTTGTGTGTGTGGGAGTGGTGGTGTTATCTTTTCCTTTGATATTTATCTATACAAGATATGATGAATAAAGACAGATAGAGAATCTTATGAGACATGGAGACAGACTGAACATGTGGGTCAAGGAGGGCAGGGGGAAGAGGAGGCTGAGTGAGGTGAGTGGGGAGCCAACAATGATGGGTACTGGGGAATAGTAAGTGTGCTAAAATTGATGGGGAAGAGGGTGGTGCAGCTTTTCTGATCATGTTTATTCAATCAATTTCTATGTGGGAGGAAGTACTGAGAGGTAAGAATGGGTAAATATAGTAGTGGGTTGGGGAGAAAAAACATAATGGGAATTTGTTTATAAGTATATGTATATATGTATGTATGCATCTGTATATATGTGTGTGTATATATTATATATGCTTGCAGCAAGGAAGCAGTTGGACTTTTGGGTTTCAACTTAAATCTTCCCTCAGTACAAGAAAGGCTTGTTCTAACAATGTGGCATTTTATATGATACTCATCTTTCTGATGTGATTGCTGAAGACAAAATGGGTACATATACCAGTGTGGTGAAGAAAGCTGATGGTTCCAGACTATCAAGAGATATAGCACCTATAGTATCTGAGATCTTAAAGGCTTGTAGGTCAATAAGCAGCCATCTAGCAGGGAAGCAACAAAGAAAGCCCACATGAAAGAAGCCCACCAGCCTATGTGATCATGAGGCATCTACTAGAAGATGTATCGTATCAAAAGTCCCAAATAAATGTGAAGTGGAGACCCTAACCCTACCCATAAGATAATTGGGCCATCCTGCTCAGAAGAGTCACACAGAACAGATGATAAATGTGGGGTGTGGTATGGCACTGATGAACCACATAACTATCTTCCAGTTAGTAAATATTTCCCACCCTTACTATTATGGTTTCTGCTTTTCATTAATCAAAGTAGATTTGTGCATGTCCATTTGTATATTTAAGATTTGTACATGAAAATCAAGATAGGTCACCCTTCAGAAGTAGTAACAGGTGGTACTATAGGTGAGGGGTGGTATAGTAATGGGTGGTACTATAGGTGAGGGGAATGAGAAACTGACAGCAATGGTGATTGTAAAACCACTCGATGGGATTGAACAGTGAACTGAATGTGAAAGATTTAAATAAAATATTATAAAAAATAAATAAATGTAAGCCCTCCTAAAGAAAAGATACCTCCAAAGTGAAAAAAACGAAAACCATTAAGTTGACTCCCACTCATGATTATCATATAGGAAGTCACCAACTGCCCAGTAGGATGACTGAAGCTAGAATCTTTAGGAAAGCAGCATGCTATCCTCGTGTGGCTGAGCCGCTGGCGAGTTCCAATCACCAAGCTTCAGTTCTTGACCACCGAGCGAGCCAAATGATCCTTTGAGAGGCCAAATGGTCATTGGTTGAGATGCACCACTGTAAACCTTAGAGATCCTCTAACCCAGTGAGTCACAAAGTAGAAACCCCACGCTTGCAATATCAGCATCTCCGGGATATGGATTAGAAATGTCAATTCTTGGACTGGTTTCCAGACCTACTGAACTAAAAACTGGAGCGGGGCCTAACAAACTGTGTTACTAACCGTTCAAGGAGATCTAGAGGTGCTGGAAGTCGGGGAACAGCAATCTAAACCAACTCCCTTGTTTTAAAAATTAAAGAAACAAATTTGTTAAGCGTCTACCCGAGATCAACTGGTCAGCCATTAAAGTATAGGACATACACATCCAGAGAATCTGCTAAACGTTGCCTTGGAGGAAGAGGTGGACATCTCCAAAACCTTATCCAGGGCTGGCTCTGGGCGGGAGAGTCCTAGTGATTGGGTGGTTAGGCGATGTGCTGCTAACTGCAAACTCAGCAGTTCAGAACCTCCAGACAGCCTACGATTGGGAACATGAATCGGGTCTTTGGACTCACATAAAGAGTTACAGTCTCCGACACTCACAGGTACAGTGTCACCCCTACTGATAAGGTTAGAATGAGTCAGTATTGGCTTGAGGGCAGTGAGTCTGCTCTTAGTTTTGGATCGCTGGGTGGAGCAAGGAGCAAGCCCTTGAATACTAATCCAGAGATTCAAGTTTTGAAACCCCCAAGAGGCATCTTAGAAAACAGGCCTGTTGATCCGCTTCAGAAAGATCACAGGCAAACAGGAAGCATTCGACCCCACAGCAGGAAATATCTCAAGACTGGCTCCTGAGTATGGGTCTTACATTTGGTTTCCTTTCTAGATTTTCAGATTGTTAAGGCTTCTATGAGGGAAACGTCACTTGTATAGATACCTTTCTCCCCCTTTTGTTGAGGGACATGTAGTCAAGTCTGACTCCTACTCATCTCATGTGACAAAATAGAGCCATCATTCAAAGCAGGGATTTTTCATTTTTGGTTTTGAATGTTACAATTAGATGACTATTATTTGCTACAACTGATTAGGAATAGAATAAGCCTTATTTTCAAAGGCACAATTTTTACCACTGTTGTTGATGTTCTTGAGTTTTGATCTTAGATATTAAACTCTTCTTTGAGTTTTGCTGGAACAAAGATTGGTTTATTAGAAATGTTTTTAAAAATTCAAATCTCTATTTCAACAACTTGTCTAGCTCACTGTGGTGAGCCCTGGTGGTGCAGTGGGTTCAGCATTATAGGCTGCTACTAGGAATGTTGATGGTTCAAATTCACCAGCTACTCCTGGGGAGAAGGGTGAGAGGATCTGCTCCCATAAGGATTTGCAGTCTTGGTAATCCTTTAGGGCAGTCTACTCAGTCTTATAGGGTCACTATCAGTCAGAATGGCATTGGGTTAGAATTTGGGCTGGTATATAAGTTGCTTACAACAAAATTAAAAATTGGGCTGAGCCCCGGTGGCGTAGTGGTTGAGTGCAGGACTGCGTCCCACTGGGTTGGCAGTTCAAATCCAGCAGCAGCTCTCCAGGAGCAAAGACTAGACCTCCTACTTCCACCAGAGGGCAGTGATGCCCCCCTCAAAAGAAACCACAAAAACAACAAAATAAAAAATTTAGCCCCTGTCTCCCTGCTGCAATAGAGTATTGCTATGCAAAAATCATGTTTGTCCCTGGTAAATGAAATGGTTAAATGAAAGATGCACTGCACTTACTCATCCAGTTTTCTTCTTTTAAATGGACAAAGGCATTAATATGTCTTCAGGACATTGATAAAACATACCCTGACTCCTTCCTTACCCACTCCCTGTCTGCTTGTTGTGAGAATCTAGGTCTTTAGTTCCAGAGGAAAATTGTGAGGCCACAAGGAGGCACCATCAGACTGTGACCTGATTAATAGGTTGCACTCCACTCCTACACTTTCATACAAATTCCAGTTGACATAAAATCACCTCACGATCACATATACGTCATAGTTAAAAAGAATAATAAATGAAATCCAATGACATTGAGCTAATCTGCTGCATCCGGTCTTCTCAAGTGTTAAAGAGCAAATATGTCACGTTGAGGACTAAGGTGTATCTGACCCAACCCATGGCTTTTTTCAATAACCTCATATGCATGTGACTCTGGACAACAAATAAGGACGGCCATAGAGGAAGGGATGAACGTGCACTATGGTGTTGGTGAATGTTCCATGAGCATTCAGAAGAACAAATCAATTTGGGAAGGAATACAGGCAGAGTACTGGCTAGAAGAGAGCAGAGCATGGCAGCTACATGACTTTCTCTCGTTTAGTTTGGACTCCTTGGGGGTGGGGAGGCGATCCCTGCAGATGGAAGTGAAGACGGAAAACCTTCAGTGAGATGTACTTACACTCTGGCTGACAGCCTGGGCTCAGACATAAGGATGGTCTAGGATCAGGTCTTGTTCCTTCTTCTGTTTTCCATAGGTTGTTAGGAGCTGAAACGGGCTGGACAGCGCCTGACAACAATGGTAAGGCAGGCAACACCAGCTAATGGTATTCAATGTTCAGGTTCCTGGATAACATATGCAGTTGTGTTTGCATTTGACTGCTATCTAAAGACTGTTGGTTTAAACCCATCCAGGGGTTCTGTGGGGAAAGACCTGACCTGGAAAATTATTCCTGTAAAGATTACAACCAATTAAGGTACAGTATAGTAACGATGGAATATGCAACTTTCCTCTAGTTCTCAAATGCTTCCTCCTACCTACTATCATGATCCCAATTCTACCAGAAAAACCCAGCTGGACCAGGAGATGTTTTTTTTTTTTGGGGGGGGGAGGCATCACTGCCGTGGTGGGAGTAACCCAGCCTTGCTCCTGGAGAGCAGCTGCTGGATTTGAACCGCCAGCCCTGTGGGCCACAGTCCCGCACACAACCACTACACCACTGGAGCTCAGCCTAGACCAGGAGATGTACACTGGAGTAAAAAACATGGGGAATTTAGGATAAAACGTTCCCTTGGGACTAGTGGTGGGAGTGGTGACACTGGGAGGGTGGAGGGATGGTAGTAGAGAAAAAGGAAACCGATTTCAGGGATCTACATATAACCTCCTCTCTGGGGTATGGACAACAGGGAAGTGAGTGAAGGGACCCATTAGACAGTGTACACCATGAAAAAGTAACAACAATTTGTAAATTATTAAGGGTTCATGGGGGAGGGAGAGAGGGGAGGGGAAGGAAATGTTGGGAGTTGGTACTGGGGGCCTAAGTGGAGGGAGGATGTTTGGGAGTGATGATGGCAACAAGTGTGCAAAAGTGGCCTGCATATAATTGATGTATGTATGGATCGTGATGGGAGTTGTATGAGCCCCCAATAAAATGATTCATTAAAAAAAGGGGGGAAGGGGGAAAGAGAAGATTATACCAAGGGTTCAAGTGGAAAGTATTTGGAAATGAATATGGCAACATGTGTGCAAATATGCGGATACAAATGATGTATTGAATGTTGTAAGAGCTGTGAGAGGCCCCAATAAACTCGTTGAAGAAATAAAAGATTGTCGCCATGAAAGCCCTATGGACAGTTCTACTCTGTGAAGATGGTTCATAAGTTTTGGGGAACATTGAGGGCATCACTCCTCATTTTAGAACTTTCACCTAGTGTTTTTGTTCTAAGAGTTCGTAATGATTATTCAGCAAATTCTAAAACGCTGGGATGTTTTAGAATGGGATGACACCTTGCCTATGTATGAGGCAAACAATAAAAGCAAACTTCTTATCATTATCAATTTTATGTCTTGCAAGTTTCATCCCATGAACTGTTGCCAATGTCCATCTTGGAAAAGACATCTCCAGCTCTCCGTCGGTCACAAAAGAGAAACGTTGTAGCTGAACAGGATTGAGCTCAACTTTTTTTTTTTTTGCATCACTGCCCTCTGGTGGTGGGAGTAGGAGGCGCAGCCTTTGCTCCTGTGGAGCCGCTGCTGGAATTGAACCTCTATGCCAGTGGGCCGCAGTCCCGCGCACAACCACTACGCCCCCGGGGCTCAGCGGAGCTCAACTTCTTTCTTGGTCTTTGTCCCCTAAGTCGTCGGGAAAGCGGCCCAGGTGAGGAGGCGGTTGGCGCGGGCTTGCGCAGGGTCAACGGTTTGAAACCGCGGGTCAGACTCGGAACCTCCCCGGGGCAGCCCTCCCCTCCGCCGGCCCAGAGGGTCGGACTCTTGTCCGAACCCACTCCCCGGCAGGGCGCCTGTAAAGTTCACGCCCCGGAACTTACTTTGAGTGCAGGAAGTTTCGCCGGGAGGATGTGAGGACCGAGAACGTCCGGTGCCGCCGGAAGTCGTGCAAGATGGCTTCGATGCCGAGCGGCGCCGCTCCCGCGGCCGGGAGAAGCCAGTCTCGTAAAGAGAAGGCAAAGCCAGAAGCCCGAGGTGAGGCGCTGTGGGGAGGGCAGCTTGGGTCCGGGGGCCGTGAGCGGAGGCCCTTCGGTTTCGCCGGCTTCGGACGTTTCGGGCCATCTCGGGTCTGTTCGGCTTGGCGTCCAGGGAGCACGCCCGGTGGAGCGACACCTCGGCGGCGGCCGGTTCGGGGCCCGCCACGGGCGCCTAGCTGGCCGCTCTCGCGTACGCGCCCTGCCCCCCCGGAGTGGCGGCGTGCTGCAGGGGCCGAGGCTTCCCGGGCTGCGGAGCAGCTCCGCGGGCGGGCGAGCGAGGCCGCCCCTGGCCCGTCCGCCTTCCTGGTGAAGGGCAGTAGAGAATTCCAGAAACGGCTCGGGGGTGCTCGAGCAGCCCTACAGGAAATCAGTGAAAGACGTTGCTTCTTCGAGCCTCTGGGGAGATACCAAAGGATTGTGTTTTGTTGTTGCTACACTTTTAAAGAAGTCAGTGTGACGTCCTTAGCAGAGTGCACACTCGATGTGTAACATAACGACTAAAGCTTCACGCAAGAAAGCAACACCAAGTTCCATCAGAGCCTCCTGGGTGAAACTCAGATCATGCTCTCTCTGCTCTAAACCCGAAATAACCACCGTCACCATCTTCTCTTGGTAGTCTTTATCACCAAGTACAAATGATTTGGTTTTGCCGATGTTTTAATTTTACATGAATGCGAGTAGATTATTCTGTGTCTTGCTTCATACATTAATTTTGCATCTTTTTGCTATATGCTGTTTCTTTTGTTTGTTTGTTTGTTTGTTTTGGGGGCATCACTGCCCTCTAGTGGTGGGGATAGGAGGCCCAGCCTTGCTCCTGGAGAGCTGCTGCTGGATTTGAACATCCAACCCAGGGGGCCGCAGTCCTGGGCACAACCACTACGCCACCGGGGCTCAGCCCTATATGCTGTTTCTGTATATGACTATCCCCCAATTCTCCCCTGCCCCCCATTGTTGATGGACTTACCTCTTAGTACGTTCCTGTGAAAGTTTGTCGAACTAATACACGTAGAAGTGGTACCATTGGAGCAACAGGTTTACAAGTACTGCCATGTCTTTTCCCAAGGGATTATAGGTGGAAGTTCTCATTACTTCATATTCTCTTTAAAAGTAATACCTCAAGAAAAAAAAAAAGTAATACTTGGATTTCGCTCATTTGGGGTATGAATGAAATGTATGTGGTTGGGACATTTACATTTTTATTAATGTGGATGCACATCTTTTCACCT
The DNA here is from genome assembly GCA_004026705.1 of Nesogale talazaci. Lineage (NCBI taxonomy): Eukaryota > Metazoa > Chordata > Mammalia > Afrosoricida > Tenrecidae > Nesogale > Nesogale talazaci. Next base: position 22,563 of record PVJH01023061.1, on the reverse strand, counting down.
TTTTTGTGTTTGTTTTCCTCTGTTGTGCAGTCAGGGCTATATCTTGGTGATTGATCTTTTTTTTTGGGGGGGGGGGGCCATCACTGCTCTCCGGTGGTGGGAGTAGGAGGCCCAGCCCCACTGCTGGAATTGAACCTCCGTCCCAGTGGGCGGCAGTTCCGTGCACAACCTCTACGCCACCGGGGCTCAGCCCGATTGATCTTTTTTTATTCATAACTACTGTACTATCTAAAGAGGGTCGGGAGTTGGTCAGGCATAAGCTGTTAGTAATTATTGTCGAATATTGAAAATAATTGAATTCTGTTATGGACTTTGAGACGAATGGAATTTGTAACTGACTAATTACCTGTGATTTGAGAAAAGCAGGTGGAGGTGAGTATAAGAGACAGAACATAAGTTTACTTGACTGAGGTAGAGTAAATGGGCTAATGTCTGAGACGCTTTCGTGAACATAAGTCTCTCCTAATGAGATTGTTTTAACAGACTCCGCCTCATCCCAGAGATTCTGAATCACGGGCTCTCTAGTCCCATAAACAGTGACAGAGATGGAAACCCAGACGGGTTCACACTGAGGCAGCACTGACTGGACATCAGTGAGAGAGAGAGAGAGAGATCAGAAATCAAGACCATCACATATATTTCCACTCATTAGGAGCCTGGGTGGGGTTTCTAAGTCCGTCCATTTGTACAGGAGCAGGAAGCGGAGCATCTGGCGGGTTTCACCCACTGGCTTTGTAGTGAACTGTCCAACACTTACCTGACAGCACCTCCTGGGGCCCCAGAATTGCATCTTCAAATTTCCATATGATTTTGATACTGCAAGTCCATTGATTTTACCTTTGAGTAATATTAAATTTAGGGAATAGCTGTTAAATTAAGAACTTAAAGGAGTATATGTCTGAGAGAAAATGTATGGTCCTTCCCAGACCCACAGCGACCCTATAGAACAATGTAGAACTGCTTCTTTGGATTTCCAAAAGTCAAGGGTGGATTCGATCCACCGACCTTTTGGCAGTTGAATGAGTCATGAAGTGTGCCACCAGGGCTTCTCCATGTTACGGCCCTTTCAGATCCCAAACCACACTCCCTGCCATCCAGTCAAGTCCAACTCGTAGCACCTTTCAGGACAGGGTGGAGACTTGAAATTACTGTAGTAGACAGTGTTGTCAGTCTCCTGAGAAGCGGCCGGTGAGTTTAAGCGGTGGGCCTTGTGCTTGGCAGCTCAGCGTGTAGTCCATTACGCCACCGAGGCTCCTGTGATAGTCCTTCAAACCCAAACCACATTCTGCCCTCCAGTCCATTCTCACTCATGGCAACCCAGTAGGGAGAGGAGAATTGCCCCTGGGGGTTTCCGAGACAGCAACTTAATGGAGAAGGCCCTGTCTCTTTCTCCCTTTTTCTTTTAGGAGGCTGTAAGTTATTTTTATTTAGAGAAAGAAGTCTTAGACCAAATCAGCTATGATCATCATGTTTTTGAATTGTTACGTTCACTTATAAAAATAGCAGTGATAGTGACCCTTTTATAGTTGACATGAAGGACATAAGAAAGAAGACAAATGTAAACCTTTGGAACTCCTGAATCTCTGTATCAGTGGTTATTAATGAAAAGTGGACCTGAGACTCTGCCTTTTAAATTTTGGTACATATGTGCGCAAACCTAGTTATCAGTACAGGAAAGTCAGAATTACTAATAGTTAAAATAGTGATGCAAACAAGGTATTTTTTTTTTCAGCTTAAGTTCCACAGTGATTTTCTATAATAGAAGTTTCTGGCATACCCACTGTCAGTCAGCATATGCCAAGGTGTATGGACAAAAGGAAGGAACCTTGCCCTTAAAGAATTTTGTCTTATGATATGACTAAAATATGAGCAGGCATTTTAATGTATACATGCTGATGATGATAATTGTAGTAATATGAAAAAAGGAAAAAATGCAAAGCAGGATTTGGGGAAGCAGGTCCTTAAAAAGTCCCCAACAGACAGGTAGCATGTGGTATGTAAAATGTTTACCTCCTGTAGATGGCTCAGAGCTCCTCACTGTTCCTGACGGTTGGAAAGAACCAGCCTTTTCCAAAGAGGACAACCCCAGAGGACTTTTGGAGGAGAGCAGTTTTGCAACTCTGTTCCCGAAATACAGAGAAGCCTACCTGAAAGAATGCTGGCCTTTGGTTCAGAAAGCCTTGAATGAACATGTATGCACATTTTATTCACCTATTTTATACTTGTCTCTTGCTCATACTTTTATGTCAGTATATACGTTGAAATAATACTGCTTATACTCATGACTCTTATAAATTTTATTTACTTTAAGTCATATTCTTTCTATTGAAAAAATACTTAATTTTCCTAATTATAGTTTCTTTCTGAACTTAATGATTATTTGTTCTTACTTAGCTCTGTGTCCCCTACATCTGCTGTAAAAAATGATTGAAAGGGAGTTTTTTCTCATCTAGACAGTGAGTTGTAGCCAGGAGCTGGATCCAGCAAGGGACAACTGTATGTAACTTTATATTTCTATCTTGGTCTTCATTATGGCCTCATTTGGAGTAATGTATAGTTTTTAAAATAAGGGGCAATGTCGGTTGGCCAGGTTTCTAATATTCCGTGAAGTAATAATAGGGTTTTTATTACTTATGTTGAACTACTGGGTTAGTCTAGGTAGACTAGAGAAACAAATCCATGGACACTCATTGGGGGAAGGGAAAGTGCTTTATATATAACAGCAATTGAATATTGAGAAAACATTCCAGCTTAGTCTAGATCAAGTCCCTAAATCCAATATCAGCCCCTATGTCCGAAGCCAATCTACAAAGTCCTCTTCAGATTCATGAAACACGTGCAATGATGCCAAATGCATATGATCACAGGCCAGTGAGTGGGAAGCCCTGTGGTTCCAGTGGTGCCGTGAGCCTCTCAGTGCCGGCAGGAGTCTCCGTGTGACCTCTCCAGGTGCAGGGCTTTTGCTGCCATCAGCATAGCTTCATGTGTCTTATTAGTAGGGAGAGTCCCACGGAGTGAGCTGAGTGAGAGTGTGGTTCCTGCCTTCAAGGAGGAAATACTACAGTTCACTGGGTCCTCTGAAGAAGGTCATGCCCACATAAAGGCCTCCCCTTCACTCTTAATCCTCTCAAGTCCCAAACTGACATCAGATTATGTAACAACCCAGCTTACACAGGAGGAAAATGGAAGAATTTGGTAGATGACTTAATGGCATAAACATTGATATAAGGGTTTGGCTAGCATGAGCACTATTATCTAAACTGGAATTCTATTATAGACACTTACAGATTGGCTCTTTCTTTTTTGTAGCATGTTAACGCAACATTGGACCTGATTGAGGGCAGCATGACTGTTAATACAACAAAGAAGACTTTTGATCCATATATTATTATTAGAGCTAGAGACCTAATAAAGCTTTTAGCAAGGAGTGTTTCATTTGAGCAGGTAAGTATAAAGTGGCAAAGACTTTGCTTTAGTTACATTAGCATTGGAGACAGTGTAACAGCATAAACGCTTGTGGTAGTTGATTCATGTTTATAATTAGGAATTATTAGAATGGGCTTGGTAAGAAAGTATTTGTAGTGTGTACTGATGGAAGTATTACCTTTATTTTTCCAAAAGGCAATAAGAATTCTTCAGGATGATGTTGCATGTGACATCATTAAAATAGGTTCCTTAGTACGAAATAAAGAAAGATTTGTAAAAAGAAGACAGCGACTTATTGGCCCCAAAGGATCTACATTGAAGGTACTTTTACCCAGGGAAAGTGTGAATATCTTTATTGTTAGTTTTTTCAATGTACTCCATTTTCACTTCCTTTTTCTTTTAATGTAGGCATTGGAACTATTGACAAACTGTTACATTATGGTTCAGGGAAATACAGTCTCAGCCATTGGACCCTTCAATGGTTTAAAAGAGGTGAGAATGATTATCTCTAGTTAATTTTCAGGAGTGAGGAATTGGGTTCATATATAGTCTCCTTGGACTCTCTGACTTTCCAGTGATATAAGGAGCCCTGGTGGCACTGTCCAAGAGCCCTGGTTGTGGAGTGGGTGAGCCTTGGAACGATAGCAGGTGGAACCCACCAGCGGTTCTGTGGGCCAAAGCTGTGACTTTCTACTCTTACCAGGAAAGTCCTACCCTCAAATTTGTTTGGGGTAAACCTCTCTAGAAAGTTCTACCCTGCCCCAGAGTCACTGTGAGTCAGAATTGTCTTAGCGTCAATGGCTTTGAAGCTGGGATTTGGTGCACTGTTAGATATGTTTTACACTGCTAACCTCAATGTCAGCGGTTCAAATCCAGCAGCCATTCCAAAGAGAATGGCGAGGCCACCTGTTGCTGTGAAGATTCCCAAAGCTATGGAATCCTATATAGAGCTACTGTGAGTCAGAGGGACTGTTAGTGGGTTTGATTTTTGTTGCTGGGTTATAATTGTGTTTTTAGAATGTGCACTATTGGATTTTCATTAGTGAACATTTTTAAAATTTCATTTTGTCTGAAGTAATCTCCAGTCCTTGGGCATAGCATATTATGACCAAATTTTAGTGACTGGATAAATCTGTTGCTGAATTAGAAGGTTTGTTTAGCATCGCTTTTCCTACATTACTTTGGTTTTGTAGCACATTCCAAAAGCATCTCAACCCCAAACCCACTTCTCTGCCATCAGCTCGGTCCCCACTCATAGCACCTTTGCAGGACAGAGCGGACACGCCCGTGGCTCTCTGGGACAGTAACTATTTTTATAGAAATGGAAAACCTCAGCTTCCTCCCAAGGAGCCCAAATGTGTAACCACTTGGTCATCAGGGCTTCTTCTGGCTTCCCATTGAATCCCCAGCACTGAGATGATTGTGCTGCAAAGTCACCTGTAGAAACGGGCTGGACCTTCCCCTAGCATTTATAAGCCTCCAAATCCTTATAAAAGCATCTGGTGGTTTCAAACCACTGACCTGTACGTTAGTGACTCAGTGCCTACCTGCTGAACACCAGCATTCCTTTGTGCTCCAGTTACTTGCATTCAGGTAATTGGAGCGTTCAGCGGATCTCGCTTGCAGTATTGTATTCAGCCAGTAGAGGTCAGGTTTTTAAAATTTCAAGGTTATTTTGTTTTGTTTAAAATTTTAGCGTAAAAGTTAAATAATGCTTCGTGAAATAGCTGTATAAGAAAAATGTTGGAGCAGAGATTTAAATTCACTCATTTCCATACTGTTGTAGTCTGGATGTGACAGTGAGACATGCATCTTTGTCCTTTATTGGGTCCTTTATTGATGCCTCTATTTTGACCCATTTCTCGTATAAATTTTGTGCTGTTCTCATACAGTCATAATAACAGAGATATTGAATATTTTATAGTTTTTTAAGGTTTTTAGAATATATAATTTCATTCTTATAACAGCCCTTTGAGGTAGGTAGTTTCAGTTCTCCATTATAAATGAGATAGCTGCAACAGGAAAATTAAGTTTCTTTCCCATATGAAGCTCTCTTATTTGAGTTGAGCAGTTTCAGCTCTACATGTTATAAGTGTAGGTACCACAGTGTGCTCATTCTAGGAACCACATTCTAGCGAGACCATTGAGAAACGTCATTATATTCGAAACAAAGCCACATGCGCTGCTGCTGCTGCTACTGCTGCTGCTGTTGCAGCAGCATCCGTTTTAAGTCAGAGTGACCCTCTCTAAAGTTGCCGGGAGCAGACTGCCTCCTCATTCTCCCTTGTAGTGGCTGTTGGATTTGAACAGCTGGTCTTGAGGTTAGTGGCCCAACACCTAAACAGCACCACCAAGATTCCCTACTGACTTCCAGGGAGGGGACATTACTATTACTGTGAAAGTCTAGAAGCCCTTCAGAGTGACTGAAGAGGCTTCTGCAGTGAACCTCTGTGAGCCACAACTGTGTAACGACTGCCGGGTTTGGGTTTTGGATCACACGAGTTCTCCACCTTTGACAGGGTGTAGTCACCACTTGTCTGTTGCTTGCTTTCCGCCTCTGAGAGCTTCCCGTCATAACAACTTCTGTTTTCTCAGGTTCCGATATGTATTCAATTCGGTAGTGTAATAATCCTCTTCTATCCAACTCATTTCTATCTTTATTACTAAATTATTCATAAATTTCAGGTTCGGAAAGTAGTCCTGGATACTATGAAGAATATTCATCCAATATACAACATTAAAGTAAGTCCTGATTATACATTTCCATATTGGGTACAAAACGTTTCTTGGAATTAAATGTTTTGTGAATGCTCATACATAAAACAGACAAAGCAGAGCTCTTTGTGTCAGATTAGAAGTACAGTCCCTCAGCCATTTCAGTTCACCCTTTTCCATGTAGAGGACAGTGAAAACCACTGAGGGGAGTATTGTGATGTATGATGTTAAACAATGAGATGTTTTGAAGACCTTGTCACAGATTATGACAATCCAGTGTGAAGCTTCTATTAAAGTCCAAGATATGTCATATTAAAACTTTTGTGGGGGGGGGGTTGCGAATTGAACATTCAGATTGTATGACTTTTAGAAGAGGTTTGTTATTTGTTCAGAGTTCGGTTGTTCAGTTGTACTTGGAAATGAAACCATGATGTAAAGCTTTTATGATAAATACTTGTTGAGTATTAGTGAGTTGAAGCGATGTTCATTTACTTGTGATATAGGTGAACGGTTCTGCTCTTAATCTAAATGTCTGTGGCTTTCCAATGTTTAATTGTATGTTTGAGATATTTCTGGAGTCAATCTCACTAAGGAGAGTAGACACTACCTCTTAATCTTAGAAGTAGCATGTTTTACTATCTGTTTTATAAAATGTCTTTTGAAATTAAAATATTTAAATTTTTTTCATGTTTCTTTAATAAAGACTTTAATGATTAAACGAGAGTTGGCAAAAGATTCTGAATTAAGATCACAGAGTTGGGAAAGATTTTTGCCACAGTTCAAACATAAAAATGTGAATAAGCGCAAGGAACCAAAGAAAAAAACTGTTAAGAAAGAGTATACACCATTCCCACCTCCACAGCCAGAAAGTCAGGTCAGTATTAAATCTCGAGTATCTTTTATAAAAGGAGGGACTTTTTTGTCAGAAACTCGGCCGAAAATACTTCTAGTGTCTGTGTCTGTAGAAGCCTGAGTAGGGAAGGCTTGTGTAAATGGACGTAATGTTGAGGTGTAGTCACGAGTGGGAGGGAGCATGCAGACTTTGCATTATGAGTGTGGGCTCATTAAGGTGGTTGGTGTCTCTTGTAGTTTGTGGACTTAAGAAAATGATTTAGCACCACAATACTCCTTGTGCCTTATAATATTCCCCTGGCAATGTACTATATGAGTATGCCATTTGGTTTTTAAGTCCTCTCACTTATCCTTTCTCTAAGTTATAAGAAATCCCTACACTCTGTCCTATTGTAACAACTGCTTTTAAATTTCCTTTCTTTACCCACCAACACTTCTGCTTCACCTCTGCCCATCATTCTTTTCTTTCCAGCCACCTTTCTATCACACCTGCCTTGCAAATCCCCGCCACTTGGATTTATTAGAGCATGACTCATGTTTTTGGCCCTAGGTAGCTCCTCACTTTCGTCGGGCAGTTCTGTGTCTCGTTTTAATTTTCTCAGACTTGGCTGAGCCCCAGTGGCATAGTGGTTGTGCGCGGGACTGCGGCCCACTGGGATGGAGGTTCAATTCCAGCAGCAGCTCCACAGGAGCAAAGGCTGGGCCTCCTACTCCCACCACCAGAGGGCAGTGATGCCCCCCCCCAAAAAAAAATAAAGTAATTATCTCAAGCAGGTGACTTTACCATTAAACTTACTGAAATAACCTCTTCTCTTAACATGGGTTTTGTTTTTTGAGTCTGCACCATTTCTTGATACTTTGAATTCTTGACCTATGTATTGAAGGGTCTTGCTTTGCTAGTCCCTCTCTGAGATGTATCTTCTATCTCTTTCCATCATCTTCTGCCCTCCACAGCTCTGTGTTGGGGAGTTTTCAGGGAAGGTCTGATTAAAAGACTAAGGGAGGAAAGAGATGATGATCACAGTGCAAAAAACCGGGGAAGTGATGGGTCGCTAGATACCCTAGAAAGAAGAAAATGAAGCCAGAAGGAAACTGACAGGTGGGGAAAGCAGCGGGATCTGGTGATTCAATCACGATTCCATAGCCCTGCCATGTTTCTTACGGCTCTGTTCTCTGGCTTTCTCCCTGTCGACTGCGCCTTGTTTGAGGATTGTGATACCCCATCTAACTTGTGCTGCCAATGTGTTTGTTTTGTGACTTTGTCCAAACTCTTTTACTTATGTATACCTCAGGTTCCCAGGTATAAAATGAGGGTAATAATAATTCAAAGAATTGTTCATGAAGATTAAATTAGTATTTGTAAAGAGCCTTGAATAGTACCGTGGCTATAGTAATATAAAATTAAGAGATAGAACACTTGTAAATAAGGACTATATATTGCGTGAGTTAACTGGCTTTCTCTAGTACTTAGTTACCACATCTTAGCAGCTTTTGTCATTCTGAATGACAGTGCCAATATTTCTGCCTCATAACCCTTTTCTTGTTCTTTGGGATCTTTGAAAAATGTCCTTAGTTCTCTGCACTCTTCCCAGAAATTTTCAGTTGTATCTTAAGCGTATCCCCATGTCCCCCTTCATGCAGGCTTTTGGCAGACTTTTTCAAAAGCATTCTAATTTTTCTTTTCACTCTGCAGAAACACTGTTGTGCTACTTGACCTAACTAACCCTCCGCACCCCCAGCCCCACCCCCCACACAAACAAAACCATGGCCATTGAGTTGATTCTGACACATAGTGACTGTGCTAGGTCAAGGTAGAGCTGCCCCTCGTGTTTCCAAGGATCTAAGTCTTCATGTGAGTGGAAAGCCACCTCTGTCCCATAGCGCCGTTGGTGGTTTGAACTGAACCTTGTGGTTAGCAGCCGACATGTAATCCACTGCACATAGCACCAGGACTCCTTTCATCTAGCCAGTGCGGAGCCTGTCCCATGAGCACGGCGCCTGCTTTTGCACCTCCAAATTGCTTGTGTATCCGCGCCCCTCCGTGTGGAGCACACAGCCCTCTTTTTTTGTCTTCCTTTAAGAATTAGCTGTAGTGGGTTTAACCCCCCTGGAGAAAGATGTGGCAATCTGCTTCCATGAAGATGTCAAGGCCTTGGAATCCGAGGCAGCAGTTCTCTGTTCTGCAGGCCCACTGGGAGTCACAATCAACTTGAAAACAATGGATGGGGGTTTCCTCATAACCGCCAGGACTCTGTGACCTGTAATTGAGAAATGTACATGGGAGCTGTACTTGTACAGAAATTTCCACATTAAGCATCTTTTCCTCCAAGCTCATTGCATAAGTCTCTTATGAGTCCCTGCGGCCCTATAGAACAGGGTAGAACTGCCCCTGTGAGTTTCCAAGACTAACTCTGACAAGAGTAGAAAACCTTCCTCTCCCTCAAGGAGCAGCTGGTAGTTTGGGGCTGCTCTCCTTACCGTTAGCAGTGGTCCAGCTGTGCCACACATAACTTATAGCTGTGCTATAAGTTTATGAGATAAGTTTCTTCAGCGTGCAGTAAAATATTTCTACTTTTTAATGGTTTAATATTTCTTGTTATTGTTTCCATGCATAAGTTGAGGATTTGTTTCTTTAAACTTTTTGTTGTCAGGTTTTACTGAATTAACTTTCAACACCATGAATTTCCTTTTCTGGTTATAAATTTTAATAAATCTCAATCCCCAGGTCTAATTTGCAGATATAAATTTGGACAAAGCCAAATTTCATTAGAATTTAGCCAGTAATAAATCTTACCATTAACATGGCCTTTCTTTATTGTATTTTGTTAGTTCTTATGACATTGAACATTTTCTCCCTTTGGATCATTATTATCTGTCACTTTGAATTCATGCTAGTACTTGTAGTCACTGCATGCACATTATTGAACGCTTCACTGGAAGGGGTGCTAAGCTTCCTCTGGGAAAAGTGTCCCGTGCGCACGTGGTGTGGGTATGTGCTCGGTCTGCCCTCTATCACTGTCGCAGGGTACTGACTGGCCTTAGCTCATTTGGTCCCGTTCTAGAGTCTGACAGTGTCTAGACTTACCAGTTGGAAGATAAAAAATGTCCTGAAGCTCTCTTCAAGTTAGTTCCTTTTCAAAAGTTGAAAAAAATGTACTTCCAAGTTGTATTCTAAGGAAATGATTTCTCATCTCTATTATTCTTGATGGCATTGTGAATGCCATTTTCTACAGATTGACAAAGAATTGGCTAGTGGTGAATACTTTTTGAAGGCAAGTCAGAAGAAACGACAGAAGATGGAAGCTATCAAGGTCAGACTGTTTAGTTCACATTCACGAGCAAAGTTCACAACTAAGTTCATAACTTAATTCATTACTAAGTTTTATTTTACTAATGTAAGCTTTATTAACGATTTAGGCGAAACAAGCAGAAACTCTCAGTAAGAGACAAGAGGAAAGGAACAAAGCTTTTATTCCACCTAAAGAAAAACCAGTTCTGAAACCTAAGGAAGGTAATGGTTATTTTTCAACTGAATTTGTCTAAATGTTGTTGGCTATCAAGTATGAAGTAACTACATTCTCCACCAATTCACTAAACATTTCATGAATCCTAGAATCAATCAGAGGCTCCAGTAATTTATAGCTTCACAGTGGTCACTGCCGTATTTTCTCTCCTTTTGCTTTTCCCTTCTTAAAGTAACCCTCCAACGTAAATAGTGGCAATAGGGGTACCTGAGGGGGGAATATGCACCCAGCAACAGGACTGTATCAGACCTATGGTCAGAAGTAGATATTATATGTTACTGCTTTTATTGTCTGAATGTTGCCAACAGCGTGAACCATGTAAAAATATCATACTCTGTAAGTGATACAGCTGCTCATTGGCATGGCATTCATGCTGAATCATCATGACTGTCGGACACACTACAACTGGCCCCTTGCGTTTCCACCTGTTTATGAAAATAGAATGCCCATTTCCCCTTCACTGTTTAAGTGATGCACTATGTAAAAAAACTTAAATGTCATCATTTTAATTTCCATTTCATGTAGTGTGTCACGTATTTTGAAGGTATTCACTAGTTAATTTAATGCTAGTCTACAATAACTTTAAAAAGGTAGCTCTTTCACGACCGTGGGAAAGTCTCTGCTTCTCCCCGTGCTACATAATCATGAATTTCACTCCCGGGTCCACTTGTGCTCTGAATGCTATCCTGTAAATTGTAAGAAAGCCTTACGTGCTTCTGTGCTTCCTCTCCCTTTTTTGCTCACTTGTTTGGGCACTGGTGATAGGGTTGCTTATCTAGGAGGACCTTCATAAACTTACCTAAGGAAATATTTTTACTGCCAAAATTTTGCTAGCATATTTAGTCATTCATTAATCTACTTTTTTAAAAAATGGAAAACTTAAAGTTTTAATTTTTTGCTTTGGTATTAGATAAAGCCAGGTTCATCATTAGCTAATTAAATGTATTGAACCTTAAAGGGTTGTTACATGCAATGTTCTTCATGACATGCATTCTTAATATTTTTACATGTAACGAATTGGCGTATTCATGCATATTCTGAAGTCACAAATGGACTTGAAAATGAATACATTAGGTAGAAATAATGTACCAAGTGACTATAAGGAAAAGTATGATTTTCTAACCTGTCATGTTAGTTTCTTATTTTTTTTTTTAAAGGTGTGTGTGAGCTCCTGAGTTTCTTGTTTTTTTTGTTTGTTTGTTTTCCGTATCACTGCCCTGGTGGGAGTAGAAAGCCCAGCCTTGCTCCTGGAGAACTGCTGCTGGATTTGAACCACCAACCCTGCGCCACCGGGGCTCAGCCCCTATCAAGTTATTTTCACGCACTTTCACTACTGTGTAGTTACAGTGCCGAGAGTTCAATCTCAGAAACCCACCAGGCAGTTGTACTCCGTCCTGCAGGTTCACTCAGAGTCAGATTTAACATGATGATTCTGAGTTGAGTTAATCATGCTTGACTTTCCAAGACATTGTTATCCTTGTCCAAGCAAGCTTTAAAGTGGTGTCTCAAAATGCCCTGCCTTCGTACAGGTATTTGATATAAACTTTATTTGTAACAGTACTCTGAAATGATTATCCTAACCTCATATTATTTATGTTTTACTTGGTAGAGTCCAAAGAGTTACATATGTTTTGTTTTTGGTTTGTGTAGCTTCTACGAAAGAAACTAAAATTGATGTGGCTGCTATCAAGGAAAAAGTTAAGAAAGCAAAGAATAAGAAACTGGGAGCACTGACAGCTGAGGAACTTAAACTTAAGATGGAAGCAACTGAAAAGAAAAAACCGAAGAAAAAGTGACATCCAGAGCAAATCCCTTGGACTAGAATTTAATAAGCTATCTCCTTTTGTAAAGGATTTTGAGTTGTACAAGGCAGTATTTGCCTTATCTATAAGAAGAAATACTTGGATATTTTTTGAGCCTCTTGTTTCCTGAAGAGTTTGGTATAAATTATTTGTGTTTTTTGTGAAAATTTGTACTACAAAATAGAATATGTGTGGTCTTACGTTCTAAGCATAATTTTAGAAGCCTTTTTTAGGTTTCATACGGAATTTTTTTAAATGAACTATTGTTTAGACCTTGTAATTATCAATAAAATCTGATGACTGGCACCACTGGATAGAATTTAAGTGTAATCTTGTCCCAGCATTTGATTTTGTGAAAAATAAATACAATTTTCTAATGCTCTGTCCCAATTCCCTAACTACTCTTCGACTCAAAATGTGGGGTAAGGTGAAGCAGAGATTGCAAACTACAGTACAGTTGTGGTGGGGAGGGGGATCAGATAATTTGGCAGGGGTATAATGTTGGAAGTGCTTGTACTAAGAATTGGGGCCAGTCACTTAAATCGAACTCACTCCCACAGACTTGGGAGCTGAGGTGCAGCAAGGCTCATTGACTTAGTGGCGGTCCTAGGGGTGTGGTGGCCAGAACGTGCCTGTTTATAAGAAAGCACCAAAGCGGTGCTTCCTGTGACATCAGGAAGTTGAAGTGTCTGTTAATTAACTTAGGCAGGGTTAGCAAACTCCTGAGCCTGAAGAGCCAATCCTGCCCCTCCTAACAACTGTAGCATCACTCAAGAGCCTTAAATGTTTTTGCAAAACAAATGAAATCACCGTGATCCGAAGTAATATGTTTTCAGTGTTACTTCCGAGCCGCACATTTGCACTGAAGGAGCCGCCCGTGGCTGGGAGCAGCTGTCCGCCACCCCCTGGTCTAGTTAAATAGGTAGAGGAAGACAATGAGAGTCACCTGTGAGCAATTGCGATCAGGCTGCACGTGATTGTCAGTGGCTGCATATACAATAAGCCCTCTGGAAACCGGGGGCTCACTCCGAGCAAGAACCAGAGGGTCACCTCCTTCCCATCCTGCATCTGGTGCTTCCACGGCCTTGGTGTAAGGGGACCCTCCTCATGGGTGTCTGCATTTTAATTAGGGACTTGGCAACACCCGCAAGATGTGAGTCATTTCCCTTCATCTTGTGAGTTCTGGGTGGTCACTGCAATGCGCCGCAGAGTCCTGGGGCGGAAGAGGAGAAGGTGGTGGTTGACGTCAGCAGTGATGCAGTGGAAAGGTGGGGCGTCTGGGATAGAGCCAACCACCTTCTCGGGACAAGTCTTGTTGGATTTTCATGAAGGGAGTTGTTACTACAGGGTGCTATTATTCACTTTGAGTAACACTGATCAAAATAGCCTATCTTTCCTGAAATGTTTTTAAATTAGAAATATACCCAGTTTTGTTGTTTTAAGCCATTTATTTCATTTTTCCCCCCTGGATTGTATTAATCCAAGAGAACTGCATTAGGGTATTTGTGCTGGATCAAGATGGTAATTATAACACTCAGTATTAGAATTAGTACTTTAACAATGAGAATGAGAGAGGTGTATCTGTCACGTAAGTATATTGGCCAGTCTGGATACTTAAGGGAGTAGTAACCTATAAACCAAACAGAAATTGTGTTAGAGTTTCTCATTAATCCCATGGCATAATTCATAGTTCTTAGTGAAACTTAAGAGCTATATACATACGTTTGACTTTGTCTCGCTCTTTGTTAACTATAAAATCAGAAAAGGAAAAAATTAAAGGGTGAAAAACAAGTCTCTTTGATTCATTTGAAAAGCCAGTTCTTTTATAAACATTAACACCTACTTTGGCTTTATTGCAATGATTGCCAAAGGTTAACTGTCCAGTATAATTTTCATGATTTGTAAATATTTTACCTGTACTACGTTTACATCATTTTTGTTTTTAATGGAAAGTATAAGAACCAGTTATCAAGTTGTTTCCGACTCATAGTGACCCTAGTATGTCGGAGAACGTCGTGCTCAGTGGCTGATGTTTTGGAAGTAACTTTCCAGGCATTTCTTCCAAAGTTCAAATTATTAACCTTTTAATTAGCTGTTAAGCTATAAACCTTTTGCATCACCTAGAGCAGACCTCCTCAAACTTTAAACGGGCCAATTGACTCAGACTGTTGAAGGGCCGGACTAATGAACAGGGCTGAGCCCCAGTGGCATAAGTGGTTGAGTGTGGTACTGCGTCCCGCGGGCTTGGCGGTTCAAATCCAGTGGCGGCTCTCAGGAGCAGCGCTGGGTAGCTCCCACAACCACCAGGGGGCAGTGATGTCCCGGAAAACAAAAATGAACAAATTCACTGCAAGCCTGGGATGAATCGGCTGCTAAGCAGGGAGGGAGCGGTGGTAAAAACACCTGGTCACCCGCAGACCATAGTTTGAGGACCCCTGATAGAGATTCCAGAAAAGAGCACTGTTGGTGCTGTGGATTTGACTTAGAACTGTTAATGGCAAGGTCAGCGGTTTAAATCCACCCACCACACTGAAGAAGAAAAATGAGATTGCCCCCATTAGAAAAAAAAATGATCAACTCAAATCCTGTGGAGCAGTCTTGCCTTGCAGGGTCACTGACATCACAGTTGACTCACTGGTGGTTTGAGCTATACAATTGGGATTTTCCCCCTTTTTAATGTTTGCTCTTATTAATATACATTGAGCTCTGAGTACTGCCTTTGCTATGTCTCAGGGCTTTAGGTATGCTGGGCTTTCATTCTTTTACACAATGGTTTATCTTGGTGAAATATTTAAATCGTGGATCTACAGTTCAGAACCGTATAATAAGTTTTTGTTAGACTGATTAAATAAAAAAGTGGTGTAATTTTTATTTTAAATGTATCTTAGTTGTAAATTCCTAGAGCAGTAAATATTTTGTTTGATTGCTACCTGATGCAAGATTTCCATAAAAATAGTTCTCAGGGTAAAACAAATATTAGATTTGTTAGTTCTCATAGAACATTACAATCCTTTCATTGACATTGTTATTTTATAGAATTTTGTTTTTGTACTTACTGCAGAGTCTCTCCAAACACTTGTCATCCTTGGGGCAGGCACTACAAGCAGTTCCTTTTTCATATGGCCAGGTCGGGTAATTTCCCCTGTAAAGTAGAATGCCCTCCATCAGGAGATCCCCCTGTCCCCACTCCAATTTACTGCGACTCCTTGGCTAATCCAGAAGTACGATGGTAAGAAGTACAGAGAACTAGAAATGGAAGATTGGCCTTTGCGCTGCACTAGGGCCTGAGTCTGCACTGGTTTGTTCAATTCTTGTGTCTACCCTGAGGAGAAGTTATTTTTATTTCTCTTTTATAGATAAGGAAAGTAAGACTGTCGGAGTTTTAGTAACATGTGATAGAATAATATATCTCTATTCTCTATTAAACATTAAATAAGATATAACATGCGCCTTGGTGGCATAGTGGTTACTAGTTGAACTGCTAACTACAAGGTCAGCTGTTTGAAACCTTCAGCCATCCCTCAGGAGAAAGCGGAGGCTTTTTACTTTGGTAAAGAATTATAGGAGCAGAGTCCCGCCCAGGCACTTCTACCTTGTCCTTGGGGTCACTATGAGCCGCATCAACTTCATGGCAGGGAGTTTTAACAGGGGTTATAATAATTTAGAAATAAGGTGATGAACATAACTTCTTTTGAGAGTATAGTAACTGGAATGTGATAGGGATATATTTATAGAGCTAGAGGTCCCAGGTGCTGCTAATACGATGTCATGGTATTGCAAATGGAACTATGCAGCCCTGCCTTCATTCACGATGAGAGGAAATGCCATTTTCAATTGGGGTTAGTGAAAATAAAGATGTAGTCTTTTTCTAATATAAGTTCAGGGATTCTCCTGCCCCCGGCACTCAACATTTAACTTCAAAGTTAAGAATGTCTTGTGTAGAGGTATTACTTGATATTATTACTGCCTTATTTCCAGCCCCACATATAATTAATTTAGATTGAGAAATTAAATTTACTGTTATGCTTCCCCCGCACTATGTAAACAAAGCCAAAATAACATATTAGAGAGTCTGACAGCAATTTCAAGAGACGAGTTCCAAAACAACATTAACAATTACACTATCTTTTGTTAAGGTGCACAACACTAAGTGGCTTAAATACTGTAATGGTTCTTTTAAAAAAATCATGCTACTTCCCCCTTTAATTATTCACCACAAACTGTGAGAGGGAAAATATTAAAATTGATCATTTAAAAACGAAGGCAGCCATGAGTGCCAAGGGAATACCTGAATTCATCTTAGGACAAACATGCTCCTGGATTTATAGATATGGGCAGAATGAAGGCAAAACCAAATGTGCTGCCTCTGATTGGCAACCTCACAGGACAGAGGAGAACCGGGCCCGAGGCTTTCCAAGACCACACGTCTGGTTGGGAACAGACTGCCTCAGCCTGCCGCAAGTTAGCAGCCAACAGTACTCTGCCACCAAGGCTCCTCGCAATAAAGGTACTGGAATGTTAACAGGCGCAGAGATAAGAGATTCTATTCCCTTTCTTCCTTAGACTTTTGTTTACTCTCTGGATTTTCTCTATCACCCACTTTCAGTAGTTTTAGAAGAGGTTCCACTTACCCAGGCCCGTAGTTGCAGATAAAAATTGCCCCATTGGAAAGACTTGCAGACCCAGCGATCCTAGGACAGAACTGTACCGCACAGCCCACTTTGTAGCTATTAGACCAAACCACCTGAAAGAAAGATACGGGGTTTTGTTTAACAGAACAATAATGAAGTGTCTGAGTAAGTGTCACGAAGTGCTGTGCATCCTGCACTGCAGCCACTCAGCCTAGTCCGGGAGAGGGGGGACAGCCGATCACCGTCTAGGGGATCAGAACTCAGCCAGAAACAGGTCCTGAGATGAAGACTATTAGGGGCTGGGCAAAACGAACTTTGAAGACATGGAGCAGGGTATTGTGACAGAAGGTGGCTGCTGGGGAAAATGGGACAGTTGAATGTGTAGTTGGTCAGTGCAGGCCTTCTGAGCAGCAGCTCTGTGAGCTTAGAGGCAAATGAGGCGGCGGGACTCCAGTGACCCTGTACCAGGGTCACAGTCACCCTGTACCATCACCATCAGTGATGGGGGAAGCATAGCCCATGCCTAGGGATCACCAGGGACAAAGGTCTGAGATGACCTTTTTTTTATGTGTGGCAAGTTGGAGTGATAGTTTGGAAAGCTGGGGTCTAATGAGCTGGAGAGTGTTGTAGGTGGTAAACTCTCACAGGCAAGAGGCAGAGAGAATCTTCTAGATAAGTGATGTGATATGTTCGCTTTCCAATTTCACTTTAGCTCTTAAAGGATAAGGCAGTCTCTGACACCATGACGCAAGGGTTGGCCTTGTGAACTCACAGTGCAGTAACACGTAAGAAAAGCCTGGTGATCTCATACCATAGAGATAGCAGAAAGTGAACCCTGTGGAGCAATTCTGTTCTGCAACACAGGAGGCATTATGAGGGGGAAGTCACTCAATCTCAGTGAAGCAGGGACCGATTGTAAGGATCGATATAAAAACTCCTCCCTGGGGTACGAACAAGAGAGAGGTGGGTGAAGGGAGACCTCAGACAATGTAAGATATGAGAGTAGTAATAATTTTAAGTTATCAAGGGTTCATGAGGGAGGGGAAGCAGGGAGAGGGGTAAAATGAGGAGCCAATGCCAAGGGCTTAAAGAGAAAGCAAGTGTTTTGAGAATGATGAGGGCAAAGGATGTACAAATGAATTTGACATACAATGGACTTATGTATGGATTGTGATGAGTCATATGAGCCCCCAATAAAATGATGAGAGAGAGAAAGAGAGAACAGGGGAAGAAAGAGACAAGTCAATTTGGAGTTTATTTCCCTGGTGCCAAGAAGAGAAGATAGTAACTTGGCTGATGGCAGAGGAGTTCCTGAGAATTGATCAGAGTCATCATAAAGATTGATCGATACAATTGATAAAGTCATGACAAAGTCTTGACAAAGTGGATTTGTTTTGTTTTGTTTTGTTTTGCTTTGGGTGTGGACAGAGGGGAAACCATGACTCTTAGGTTTGGGACCTGACTAATAGTTGCTGCAAGGGGAAAACCAGGGCAGGGTAGATGGGAGTTGAGGGTTCAGACCTCAGTTCTGTCAGGACATGTTCCTTTTGAGACTAAATTGTTGTCATGTAGCTACCTGGCAACACAGTGGGTTATGCATTGTGCCGTTTGAAACTCCCAGCTGATCCGAGGGAGGAAGATGAGGTTTTCTACTCCCATCAAGATGTAGTGTCTCAAAAATGTACAGCTGCAGTTCTAATCGGTCCAATGGGTCTATATGACTTAAAATCTACTCAATGGCAGGGAGTTTAGTAGTCATGTACCATGACTCATCTGTCAGCTTGTTGAACTGTGGTGACCATCTGTTACTAGGAGTGATGCCACAGATATTTCAAGTAATAGCAGGGCGTGGTGCTTAGGTTTAGGTGACCTTGCATGGAGATGAAAGTTGGAGTTCAACCTATCGATCAGATCACAGCCAGATGCTGTCTCCTTGGGCCTTTTTATAAGACACACATAGGGAATCTCTTTCTCTGCCTTCTTTTTTTGTTGTTTTGTTTTGTTTGTTTGTTTTGTTTTTTTTGGCATCACTGCCCTCTGGTGGTGGGAGTAGGAGGCCCAGTCTTTGCTACTGTGGAGCCGCTGCTGGAATTGAACCTCCATCCCATGGGCCGCAGTTCTGCGCACAACCACTATGCCACCGGGACTCAGCCTCTGCCTTCTTTCTTGCTTCAATTCTATATCTGCCTCCAGTGGTGCCTCATGTGGCCAATGATTCTGGTGGCTACAAGTACCCGGCTTTACTCCCATCAACCTAGGATCCCCATGACTATACCCACCAGCCTGTGATGGCCCCGTCATCTTTCCACTCCTGCTATCAGTCTGCAGCTATGTGAGGCTGAAGAGGGCTCCGGATAGCATTATCAGGCCCATGGCCTTGAGTTGGATGTGTTCCTGAGATAAAATTCCTTCTTGATATAAAGTTCTTTCTTATACATATATGAGTGTCACTTATGAAGGATAAGTTTCAGCTGAGCTTCCAGACTAAGAGAGACTAGAAAGAAAAGCCTGGCCACCTACTGCCAAAATGAGCCAAGGAAAGCCGAGGCTTCATCTGGCCATTCAAACCCAGACTTTGGTCTGGTCCTTAGGAGGGCTTGGTTGCTTGAGGAGGACATCCTGTTTGGTGCAGGCAAGGCGAGCCCTCGGTGAGATGGTTTGCTGTGATAGCCCAGTCAAGGCCTGGCACATGCTGGCAATCATCCAGATCACCATGCAGACCCAGAACAAACTTCATTCTGCTGTACATAAGGGTTACTGTCAATCAGCACTGACTGAATACAGATAATCTGCCCCTCTGCTAGATATGCAGGTGATGAGGGCCTTGGTGGCTAGATAGAACCGCCTAGAGGTCAGAGAACAAGTTACGACTCAGTTTTACTGCCACATCGTGACCTTACAGAACAGGATAGAGCTTCCCCGTTGTGTTTCTGAGCCTATACATTTTTACAGTATCTAAAATCTTCACCTTTTTATTCAAATTGCCAGGTGCATCGTGGACTTTATGGTTAGCAGCAAGACACACAGCTCATTGTGCCACGGGGTTCCTGTCATTTAGGGCTGGAGAAAGTTAACTCATGAGAGTAAATTGGAAAGCATGGGATGAAATTATACTCCCCAGTCTAGGACAATGCATAATAAAATGATTGGGAACATGGGCTAATGGAGGAATGGAACCAGACAAAACATTAAGAAGGAGTGCTAAGTGATGAAGCTGTAGTCAATTAATATGGCCCTTCTAGTCTTAATTCATAATGGAAGGTATTATAATTCTGCACTCTCTGCCTGTGACTAGAATCCCATTTTGGAGGGAGTTCTCAGCTGTACTGATGGGCAGGATTAATGGGTAGATGGAGTTGATTCTGACCTTAGTAGAAGGTATGAACCAAATTATACCCTTTGTTTCATTGGGGGCTTCTTTAGACGGTACTAGAGGATGTAACTTTCCTTGGGGGTATGATCCGCTATAGGAACCCAGGGACAGGGAGGGTTTTAAGCAAGTGTTGGATCCTAAGGTCGGCAGTTCAAAGCATCCAGCTGCTCTGCAGGAGTCTCAGACCCCCACGGGAGCAGTTCTGCCCAGCCCTGTGGGTTCAGTGTGAATTGGAAACAGTGGTGAGTGTGGGTCTTTTTATTTGCGTTTTCATGATTTGCTGTGAGACAAAAGACCCACCTCCATCCATGCCTTTCCTCTGTTAAGTAAGAGCCATCTCAGAGAGCAATCTCCGAACCATCGGTCTGAAAACCATGGTCCAGATCTCTGCTGAAGTGGCGGAGGTCGACCCCAGAGACATGGAGAACACGGTCCACCGTGAGGGGTTGTGAGGCAGTGAGCTAAAGCGACAGGCTGACTTCCTGGCCCACGGAGGGAAAGGCCAAGGCTGAAGACCAGAAAGAGACGTGGCTGAGGGCTGAGGGCGGTGGTGCTGCTGCGGGACCCCCGACTGCTTTATGGTTTGCTGATCCTGACTCTGAGTAGCCTCTGCATGTTGCTCATAACTCAAACAGCAAGCCCACTGCCGGGGATTTTCCCTTTGAGCCTGCCCCCCAGCACCAAGGGCGCGTGACACAAGTCCACGTGCTGCACAGGGAGCCTGTCCCGAGCGCCTCGCTGACACCTCCGGCCTCGATCCCATGGCAGTTGTCCACCCGGGGCCATCCGACCCATCCTCGGGCCTGCACACCCATAGCAGCTTGCATCACCCCCGGCTAAGAAAATCCACGTGTTGTCCCTGCCCCATTGCCGACGCAAAAATCAACTTAAAGCTGGGGAAAAAAAAGATTACAAAATTAAAGTCAATGGTGCCATCTAGTGGGGGAAGCCTCTATCTATCAAACATCACAATGGGTACCCCACCCCAGCTGGTGTGGTATTCACATGCCAGCCTTCTTCCTCAAGGCAGATTCGGCTCCAGTGAAGACAGCCCATCCCTGTGGACAACATCCCCCTTTCGCGAGGAGAGAGGGATCCCAGGCACTGCCTGCCCTCTCTGCGGCCACCTACAATCTGCAAATAGATCGCTGTTCACTCTGAGAGACAGAGGAGGAGGATGTCACAGGACCCGATTAATATCTCAGTGAGAGGCATTTGCAATGGCATCTTGATCCCACAAGACAATTTCTTGAAATTATGAAACCAGTCACACTCTGAGTGTTTGTCTAATGAATTGGGAAAACGGTGGATCAAAGGGAGATAACCTTGTTTCCAGGCTGCCTACCACTCCCCCTCCTGCACCAGTGTGGGTCTTTGACATCATTTCATCATGGCAACATCCTGGACATCTGGCCTACCAGCTTCTGCTTAGTCCCCTGTGGACAAGATCATCTCCCTTAACACCATCTCCAGCCTGTGGCTTTTTCTGCTGCTGCCCCGAGCGAGACACAGGGGGGCCCTGCACATCCTCCCCATGATGGAGGCCCTGTCTTGTGAAGTGGGGAAAAGAAGTCAGGGGTCTCTTAGGTGGGGCAGGACAAGCTCACCCAGTTTGGGCTCTGAGATCTGTATGCAAGGGGCTGGGTTTTAGTAAATAGATTTTCTTATGCCTAATTTTAGTCTGGATGTCAGGGGGAAATGACCATGCCAGGTCTGTTACATTGGGGAAATCTTCTTTGAGAGCTCATGTCTCCTCCCCTGGCCTCCCTGGAAAGGTGGGCTGGGAATGCCATTCAACAGGACTGTTCTTTCATTCTCTTCTGAACATTCTGTACGTGGTATCCTGAATGACTTGCCATTCCTATGAAATGCCAGGCCCATTTGTATACATTTTATTCTTCGTATGTCTTGTTACCTGTAACTGGAAGTGCCTTCGCTTCCTTCCTAATCGGATAGACTGTCAAGTTGTTTTTCAAGAAGCAGCACATTTCACTTCTGCCGTGTGAAGATTTGCACCCCACTTGGCCCTGCTGGCTGTTCTGTGCTTGCTCAGTGGGACCCTGGTACTTGCCATAGTCCATAGGACACGTGTTTACGCATCTATGTCTTCCCAAAGAGGGCTAACTCCTGAGGACCCAGGACTATCCCTGGCTGCATCCTCCTCTTCAACCTCAATCCCCAAACCCTCTTTGTCTCTCTCCTGAGACTGTCCTCCCCCCCAAAAAAAATGTTAGAACATA
>PVJH01023060.1:8278-35640 GCA_004026705.1 Nesogale talazaci | reverse complement strand
GGGGGTGGGAAGTCTTGTGGACCCAGTGGTGTTGTAAGCATCTCAGCGCTGTCCGGGGTCTTCACATGATTCCTTCAGGTCCCAGGGCACGGGCTGTATCAACAGAGCACCAAGTGTCTTGTTAGTAGAGTGTCTCTCAGGGAGTGAGCAGAGAGAGAGAGAGACAGAGAGAGAGAGAGAGAGAGAGAGAGAGAGAGAGAGAGAGAGACTACCATCTTCAAGGAGGAAATACCAGACTTCTCAGAATCCTCAAGAGAAAGTCATGTCCACACAGAGACCTCATTGGCTATGACCTGATTGACAGACTAGACCCGAGTCTTCACTGTTAATCCTCTCAAGTCCCAAAGTGACACCAGATTATGTCGATTTGGTGTCACGCTCACCCAGGGCAGTCCTTTAACATGCTCTGCAGAAGAGTCCAAACAGGTCCCTGAGGAAATCAGCAAGCTGCCCCCTCCACCTATAAATGATGCTTTTCCTGGAGCAGCTTTGGGGAGAGGGTGGGGGATGCAATCACCAGGTCCAAAGCTCCTCATTGTCATTCAGGGGTCCAACCTCACCAGGCCAGGTGCAGGGCCATGCTTGTCCGTGCGTCTGTGCATGGATACACCGGTGTCATGTGCGGCAGGCTGGGAAGGTGTTGCGGGCTGAGCCCCCATCACCCTGGGACTCTGCAGGCATCCCCTGTAGCCTGGCCGGAAACCTTGACTTCAGAGCCACAGGCAAGTCACCTCAGATTTCAGGCCCCGCTGGCTTCTTCTGGAGAATGAGGGATAGCAATCTTCAAACCTCCTTCAGGAGTTTGGTAAAGTAGAGGAAGCCCTCAAGGAGAGGGATTGACACTGTACCTTCCACAGTGGGCTCAGACAGAGAAACCATTGTGAGGAGGGTATGGAGCGTGGCAGTAATTTGTTCTGTTGTGTTTAAGGTTGCTATGGGTCGGAACCAATTCAATGGCACCCAAACCCACCACCACAGGAGCCCTGTGACCAATCATGAGAGTAGCGATACCAGGAGGGTAGGGGGAAGGTCGGGGGAGAAAAGAGGGAATGATCACAAGGATGGACAGAAATCCCTCTCCTCCCAGCAGGATGCATAACAAAAAGTGGGTGAAGGGAGACAGCAGACAGTGTAAGATCTGAAAATGATACCGTTTTACAATTTATCAAGGGTTCGAGAGTGGGGGAGGGAGGGGAAAATGAGGGGCTGATACCACGGGCTCAAGTAAAAAGAGCATATTTTGAAACCGATGATGGCAACATATGTACAAATCTGCTTAGTGGATGGATCATGGATTGTGATGAGAGCTGTGAGAGCACCCCCCACACACACTCCAAAAAAAATGATTCAAGACAAAAACAAAGAGGGGGTCTGTGAACCACTGGTGACACGGCGGCCACACATTGGGCTACGAACCCCAGACTGGCAGTTTGAACCCACCAGCAGACCCATGGGAGAGAGACGAGGCTGTCTCCTCCATGAACGATCGCTGCGTGGGCATCAGCTGGGCGGCAGTGAGCGTGGTTTTGGGAGCAGGCCTGATGGCACAGTGATTGCACATTGGGCTGACAACTGCAAGGTCAGCGGTTCGAAACCCCCAGAGACTCCGAGGGAGGAAGACGGGGCTTTTCTCCTCCCGTAAAGAGCTAGGGTCTCAGAAACCCACAAGGGCAGTTCTCCCTGGCCCTAGGGGGTCACTATGAGCCAGAATAGACTCGGGGACAGTGAGGATGAGCATGATGACCGAGGAGACCCCTGGCATCGTTGGGGACACGCTGGGCTGCTGCTAGCAGCAGTGCAGCCGATGGACCACATCAGCCATCGCGAGGCAGAAGGATGAGGTTTTCTGCTCCTGTAAAGATCTCCAACCTCGGAGACCACAGGAATCATTCCACCCTTCCCTGGAGGGTCACTGGGAATCGGCCTCGACTCCTCAGCAGAGAGATTTTTGGAGTTGAGGGGGTACAAAGGGCTGTTGGCACTGTGGGTTAGGCACTAGGGCCCTAACCTCCAGGTCCCTGGTTCAAACACCCCAGCCATTCCGAGGGAGAAAGCTGGGGCTGTCAGCCCCTGTAAATCTATATAGACTTGGGAACCCACTCTGGGGCCCCTAGGGGTCTGAAATGATGGAATGACGTGGTTTGGGGTGCTTGTTCATTTGGGAGGTGGTCATCGTTGGTCTGTGAGGGATGATGTCTGAATAACCAGCCCCCGAGACGGCAGGACGCAGAGTCCTGCTCAGACGCCCAGGGAGACGGGATCAATTTCAGGCCATGGGCGGTTGAGCCTCGTCGACTTTGAAAACCTGGTGACCTGGCGGCTTTCTGAGTGGGAAGAATAGCAGTTCCTTCAAATGCAGCAAAAGCCCAAACTCACTGCCATAGACTTGGTGCCGAACCACAGCTGCCCTAGATGTCAGGACACAACTGCCCCTGTGAGTTTCTGAGACTGTAACTCATATATATATATGTATATATATATGTATATATATACACACACACATACATACACACATACATATATATGTATGCTATATAAATCATTTTATTGGGGGCTCATACAATTCTTACCACAATCCATCCATCCATCCATTGATCCCTTGTATGCAAAGAACATTTGTATATTTATTGCCATCATCAATTTCCAAACATTTTCTTTCTAATACTTCGTATTAGCTCCACATATTTACCCTCCCTCCCCACTCTCCCCACCCTCAAGATCCCTTGATAATTTATAAATTATTATTTTGTCATATCGTTCACTGTCAGATGTCTCCCTTCACCCACTTCCGTGTTATCCGTACCCCAGGGAGGAGGTCATATGTAGATACTTGTAAGCGGTTCCCCTTTTCTACCCCACCTTCCCTCCACCCTCCCGGTATCACCACTCTCACCACTGGTCTTGACGGGATCATCTGTCCTGGATGCCCCATATTTCCAGTTCCTATCTGTACTAGTGCACATCCTCTGGTCTAGCCGGATTTGTCAGGTAGAACTGGGATTATGATATTGGGGGGGGGGGCAGGAAGCATTTAAGAACTAGAGGAAAGTTACATATTTCATCGTTGCTACAGCGCACCTTGACAGGCTTGTTTCCTCCCTGCAACCCTTCTGTAAGGGAATGTCGCTTCACCTACAGATGGGCTTCGGCTTCCCAATCTGTCCTCCCCCTGATTTATAATGTTATAATTTTTAGTTCTTTGATGCCTGCTACCTGATTCCTCCAACACCTCCTGATCACACAGACTGGTGTGCTTCTTCCATGTGGGTTTTTTTGCTTCTGAGCTAGATGGAGACCATGACTCTTGAGGGAGTCTTTCTCCGTTGGAGCAGTTGCTGGTTTTGAACTGCTGACCTTGCGGTTTGCAGGCCAGCTCCTAGCCACAGTTCCTGGCTTGCGATGCAAGGTCTTCCTGCCTCCCCTTTCCTCCCTCCCCCTCTCTCCATCCCACCTTCTCCTTTCTCTCTCTCTGCACGCCCCTCTCCAGCTTCTCTCCCACAGAATATTTACAAGCCCTTTGGAAGAAAAAAGAGACGTTCCAAACATGCCTCAACCCTCCAGGCACCCCCTTCCCTTATTAGTGGAGGGAAGATTTGTCCAAGTACACAATATGAAGGAAAACACGCTACAAGTGGAGCACAACTTTCACTGTGAGGCTGGGGGACGGAGGTGCTGGTAGGGAAGCGCTGGTCAGCGAGGGGGCAGAGTGGCCACTGAGAGCCCCAGACCGGGTCTGGGAGAGCCCAGAGAAGGGTCTGAGCCCAGAGAAGGGTCTCGCTGGGCAGAGCTGGGAGAGGCTGGGCGAGGGCTGGCAGCACGGGAGAACTCAGTGCTCTGGAGAGAGAGTGTGGCTGCCATGTGGTAGGTGGAGCCAGAGAGCTGGCTGGCTGAGAGGGAGAGGAGGGACAGGCCAGCCCTGCTGTGGCTCCCCTGCTGGGGGTGGTGGGGGTGGTTCCTGGAAGCTGGCATGGTTGGGCTGGAGGCTGCAACCCAGTCAGGTGTGGAGGTTCAGTGGGGATCAGGCTGGCGAAGGAAGGTGTGGGTGGTGTATGTGTGTCGGGGGGGTTGGGGGGGGGAGGCCGCGGATGACAGCATGACTCCTCCTTCTGCCAGGGTCAGGGGAGCTTTGTCCAGAGGGCATAAGTGTAGTTGGGACGTCAGGGCTGATGGCCTGTAGTCTTGTCCCCTCACCATGCTCCCTTCCCTGACAGGACGGCTTCCCTGGGAGTGGGCTTTGCTGGGGGGTGGGATGTGAAAGCAGAGGGGCCAGATGGGCAGAGACCAGCGGCGGCACGCTCCAACAGATGGCTGGTTCCCCTGAGAGCTGCTGTCCCCATTGGAGCCTTGGTAGCTTCGTGGGTTACCCGCCCACCACAAGGCTGGCGGTTCAAAGCCAGCCTCTCCTTGAATGAAAGATGAGGATTTCTGTTCCAGTAAAGCTTGGCAGCCTCAGAAACCCACCGGGGCTGTTCTGCCCTGTTTTTCGAGTGTCGCCGTGAGTTGGCACTGACTCGATGGTGGTGAGGTTGGTTGGTTTATGATCTGAGGGGAGACAGCAGGTGGTTTGGCTCAGGTGGTCCAGTGGCCTGGGCAGGTCCTAGGTCGGAAGCACCAGCAGAGGGGACTGTCAGGAGGAACAGAGGGGTCAGGGGCAGCCTGGTGGGCTGGAGGCCTGAAGAGAGCTCAGGTGCCCATTGTATGGACCTGGTCCTTCTTCAGTCCCCTTCTCCCCCAAGCTGGGTGGTGCTGGTCAGCCCAGACCCACTCCTGAGGATGACAAGCCACTGTACGGAAAGGTGGCCACTCAGGTCAAGATGGACAGTGGCTGGTGGTGAATGGAGGGCCCTCCAGATCAGGAGTGGAGCCTCCTGTGAAGAACCTTGTGCTCCAGGACCCTAGCAGTCCAAAGTCCCGACTGGCTTCTCTGTGGCCCTGCCCAGTCCCTGCCCCGAGCCTCCTCCGGCCCTGACCTGGTTCCTCACTCACAGGCTGGGTGCAGCGCCCCCCAGTTGTCCTGACTCCTGCTGCAGTTTGACCCTCTGCCTTGAGAAGCAGCTCCCATTTTGAAGCCCCTTTGCTGTACCGCGCCCCCCCCCCCACCAGCTGAATCCAGTTCCCTGAGCCTCCCTCCTTCCTTCCCTCAACACTTGGCTTTCAGGGAAGTCCCAGGTTCAAATCTCAAGTCTGTCCTGGATCAACTGAGTGCCCTGGGCACTCTGAGGAATCTTCCAGAAACAGGATGTCTTTGGAAATGATCGTCCTTGGAAATGAACAGGCAATTTTAATGCCACGGAGTCGGTTCTACCCCTAGCAAGCACACACTAGTCAGAGGAGAACAGTGTGCTTCAGGGTGCTCAGACGAGGTGACCTCTCGGAAATGGCTCACCAGGCACACCTTCTGAGGCATGCCAGTGTGGACTTGCACCTCCAACTCTGTGGTTAGCAGCCGAACATATTGACTGTTTGTCCACCCAGGCCCTGTGGCAGCTATTGAACATACCTGACGCCACCACCGTCACCTTCACCACCATCACCTCCACTACCACCTCCACCCGTACCATCATCACCATCACCTCTACCAGCACCACCACTACCACCATCATTACCACCACCACCTGTACCATCACCGCCTCCACTTCCACCACCACCACCACCTCCACCAACACCTCTACCTCCATCACCACCACCTGTAACCACCACCACCACCACCACCACCTCCACCAACACCTCTACCTCCATCACCACCACCTGTAACCACCACCACCACTACCCCCTCCACCACTGCCATCTCCACCTCCACCACCACCACCACCACAACCACACTACCACCACCTCCACCACCTCCAGTACCTCCATCACCACCACCACCTCCACCAACACCTCTACCTCCATCACCACCACCACCACCACCACCACCACCACTACCCCCTCCACCACTGCCATCTCCACCACCACCACCACCACAACCACGCTACCACCACCTCCACCACCTCCAGTACCTCCATCACCACCACCACCTCCATCACTACCCTCAGTGTGCCGCTAATGTCCACTCAGCGAGTCCATAGACGGAGCAGATTGTAGAGCTTCAGGTGTAATCACGTACAGAAACAAAGTGCTTCTTCTTCGTAGTGGCTGGCGAGTTCAAACTGCTGACTGCTGCGTGCTTCACCTCTGTGCCACCAGTTCTAGCAGCTCTGAAGTCCCCAGCAAAACCCTGGCCGCTCTCTACCCCTCTGCCTGCCCCACTGCCTGTGGCCCGGAGCCCACTGCCCCTCCCTTACCCTGCGCTGGCCCACCCACTGTCCAGCTGCCAGCCTCTTTGGCCTTGCGGCCCATGAGTGCGCATCGTCACCAGTCTCCTGGCCCCTCAGCAGGAGCCCCTGCTGTGTCCGCAGCACGCCAGCCCTCCCTGGCAGAGCCCCAGCCCTGCTGCCACCTGGCCCATGCTCTGATCCCTGCCAGCTGTCGGGAGTCCTTGGGAGTTAGCAACTGTTCCTAGCATCCGAAGATGCTCCTCACCCCCACCCCCGCCCCGATATTTCTGAACCTAATTCAGGTCTTAACCGATCAATGCACTCAATGCGTTAAGTCTCCTTTGTATCTCGGCAACTTTCCTATCTCCTCGCATCTGGCTCCGGACGAATCTCTCCGGATACGGAGTCTTCACTCTGGGAAACTCGATAAGCGGATAGATAGCGTGATTGAGTCAACTCTGAGATGATGTTTCGCCCCAGCCTCAAACCCCCCACTGCTCAGTAGATGCGACTCCTTGCAGCCCTCCAGGACATGGTAGATGGTGGGGGGGGGGGCCCTCACCAGCTGCCCAAGGCGGTGGCTCTTTCCAGACCCAGTCTGTCATGTCTTTCTCCTGGGAAGGCAGGTGAATTTGGACCACCAACCTTTTGGTTCGCAGCGGAGTGCTTTCACGCTGCACCACCAGGTTTTTTTTTTGTAACCCAGAGGAGTACTCCTATGGAAAGCGGTGTGGGCTGTCTGCTCGCGGGGACAGGCTGGGGTGGGAGTGTGTGCAGGCATCCCCGAGGCCTGGCCTGTCTGGACTTGTGTCCCACCTTGAGGGCATCGTTCCGTGGGCATCGTCAGAGACTTCTGGGGAATCTTTCACTGTGTCGGGAGCCCCGGTGCAGGAGTTGTGGCCGTTTGGGTTGCTAACGGCCAGGTCAACTGTTTGAAGCCACCAGCTGCTCCTCGGGAGAAAGAGGGGGCTTTGTACTCCCGCCAAGAGCAGTTCTGCCCTATCCTACGGCGTCGCCGTGACTCAGAATTGACTCTGCGGCAGGGTGGTGTTTTTGTTTTTGTTTTTCAGTAAGCTTAAAAGCCCCGGTCTTGCTGCTCCTGGGACTGCTAACTGCTCGCGCGCGGGTTCACACCCACTAGCTGCTCTGAGGGAGAGAGATGAGGCTGTCTGTTCCTGTAAGGATTCAGTGGGTGTGAGCTTCCAGAGAACTACACACCCCACTGAGCATTGGACCGTGAGCAGGCGTGACCTGAGGCCTTCACAAAGGGCTGGGGACGGGGACAGGGACTCTAGAGTGGCCGTCACCTAGCTCCTGAGCAGGGTGACAGGATAAACACACGTGCCCCTCCCCCGGGAGAGGCTGGCAGGCCTGAGGGCACCCAAGCCCAGAATGGAAGACAGCGGCTCTGCAGGAGTGTGACTGAAAGATGATGGGGAAAGATGGTGCTGCTGTCTCTGGCTCCCCTCCTCAAAGATCTCACTTCGGAGGGGACTGGGGGCATGAGAGTAGCCTCCTCTCCAGACCACGTCGTGCGTCGCCTCCGTCACGGACTCTGTGGATGCCTGGAGGCCCCCCAGGAAGGTGCTCATGGCAGGAGGGACCTATGGGAAGATGGGCTGCATGCAGTCCCTGCAGGTGGGAGAGGACTGTTCTTGCCACAGCTTTGGACCCCCAAGAGCTCACCGGGACTCTGCTTGCTGTTCCCTTCCCACTGGGGCGCCAAACCCACCAGTCTTCACCCAGCCTCCCCGACCATCTGTCGGTCTGCTGGTGTGCAGCCGCGGCTGACACACAGGGCCAGTTCCCTGGGGATGGGAAGTGTGGAGCAGCAGCTTGAGGCCGTCAGTGCCCCGTGCCACAGGAGTGGGGGAGACGGGGCGTTCGCAGGAGCTCAGAGGAGGGACACGTCCCTGGGGGCCCGGGGGCGGGTGGTGGAAAGGCAGGCGAGACATTTTTGGAGTTGCTGGGAGGTGACGTAGGCCTCTCACAACAGGGGAGGCAGTGGGTGTGGGAGCCCAGACCCCCTGGTGGGAGCGTGGGTGGCAGGATGGAGCAGTTTAACTGGGTGGAGACGCTAAGCAGCAAGGGTTTTGAGATCAGGCTAAGGGGCTCCCATTGCACGGCCGGACGGAATTCTGGCAGGCCAGCTAGAAACTAGCAGGGGCAGAAATGCTCGCCTCTCTGTGAGCCTGAGCCTGGCCTGGCATTGCTTGGACCTTGTTCCAGCCACCATGCAAATGCACCTCGTTGTGGACCTACCTCTTGGTCACGGCCCTTCTGCTTGATCCAGCGCGATGATCTGCTCCAGGGACTGCTCTCCCCTGACCACCTGTCCGTCATACTCGGAGTGCTTTCTGACCCAAGGGGTCCCCCTTCCTCAGGCCTTCCAGACCTGACAATGATTCCAGGCCATGCATGAGGTGGTGAGTGGCTGCTTGCTTCAAGGCGGGGGCTGAGTCCTTCTTTGCCGCCTGTGCTTTGTCTGGAAGCTCCGCTGACATCTGTGCGCTTTGGGCAGCCTGGCGGGCCTTGGAAACACCCAGGACGTCGCCTCCAGCCTCACAGCAACACCAGCGTGACAAACCAGCAGTGGCTCTAGAAGATGCTCTGTGGACGTGAATATCACATGCTTCTCTTTACCGCTCTGTGGCGCCTCGAAGGCGGTTCGCTTGCACACGAGGCTCCCGTCCTCATGCTCCTGGACAGTGCTGGTTTAGACTCTTCAGACTTTTCACCCATTTTCCGCCCCTCCCTCCCAAAGACCGGCAGACAGGAAGCAAGGCAGGGACCTAGGCTTACTTGCTCAGCCCTCAAGTCTCTGAATGCACAAGGCAGAGAAGCCCAGCTTACCCAGAATGCTCCTGGGAGTTAAGATGCTAGATGATTCCCTTGAGGTTCCCTTGAGGTGGGGCAGAAATTCTTTTGGCTTTCATTTCTCTTCGCAGGTATGTATATTCTCTTTAAAAGCGATTGCTGTAGTCCATGCACCTAATTTTCAAAGTCAGGGTAAAGTTCACCACTTCTAAGTCTTCTTCAGCGTTTCCCTTTGTTGTTAGGTGTCATTGAGTTGGTTCTGACCCACTGTGAGCCCAGGTA
Source organism: Nesogale talazaci (assembly GCA_004026705.1). NCBI lineage: Eukaryota > Metazoa > Chordata > Mammalia > Afrosoricida > Tenrecidae > Nesogale > Nesogale talazaci. The sequence goes on along the minus strand of PVJH01023060.1, from coordinate 26,284 downwards.
CAACAGGACATCACGCTGCCTCTGCCTGAGCCCAATGCTGCAGCCACGGTGTTAGCCTGTCTCCTTCAGGGTCTCCCTCCTCCTCTACTTCACCAAAGATGAGGTTTTCTCCAAAAGCTGGCCTCTCCTGCTAATATGTCCAAAGTACTTAAGACAGTCTTGCCATCTATGTTAGACAGGGTTCTCTGGAAAAACCAAACCAGGACACTTACATTTAGATAGATATAGACAGAGCACAAAGCAATATAACAGCTAACCAGTCCACACAGCAGTACAGAGAGCTCAGTTCAGCTCACTTTTGTGGAACAGCGAATATACCGGAAGTCCTTCCACCCACGAGGGCTGCGGAGTCCAAGGTCAAGGAAGCAGACAGCCTCATCTTTCTTCTTGGTGGTGGTTGGTGAGTTCCAAGATCAGACCTCTCGGCTAGCAGACCAGCGTTTAGCCCACGGCGGCACCAGGGGTCCCTAGTGAGTCAAGTCATCACACTTCCTTCCTTGCAGACTATTTTTCTGTCCTGTGTGTGCTTCGAGGGTGGAGGTGAGAGTGTTCTTTTGGCAGGTAGGAAGTGCTCCATGTTTTTGTTCGTCTTGCTTTCTTTTTTAAGATTATTCTATTGGGGGCTCTTACAACTCTTGTTAAAATCCACACACCAGTTGTCTCAGACATCTTTGTACCTCTATGGCCATCATTCTTTTCTAGGCATTTGCTTTCTATTGACCCTTCAGATCAGCTCCTCCTTTTTTCCTCCCCCCCCCTTCCACCCTCATGACCCCTCGGTAGATTATAGATTGTTATTACTTTCATATCTCACCCTTCCCTCTGGTATCTGTTGTTTTCCTCTCTGGAGGGGTGTGTGTGGTTATGTGCCATTCCTTGCAATTGGTCGCCCTTTCTCCTCTCCTCTCCCCCTACCCTTTTGGTATCTCTATTCTCATTCCTGGGTTCTCATGAGCTTTATCTCTTGCCTGTAAACACATTAGTCCATAAAAATAGAGGTGTTGGCCTAAGTACATGTATTTATAAGGCAAAGCATTAAGACTGCAGATGGGCCTTGGACCTCAGCTCATACCCTGGCTCAATATAAGAACACTCTGTTCCAACAGAATGGCATTTTGTGATGCTCATCACCACCACCGCCGACACAATTGCTGAAGACAAAATAGGTGCCTAAGTAAATGTGGTGAAGACAGGGAATGGTGCCCAGCTATTAAAAGATGTAGGCTCTAGGGTTTTAAAGGCTTTAAGTTAAACCACAGTGAAGCAACAAGTCCACAAAAATGAAGCACCCCAGCCAGTGAGATCATGAGGTGTCATCAGGACCAGGTAACAGGCATCAGAAGATTCATAACAAACAAACAAATAAAAATGCGTTGTTGAGGGCAGTTAGAGCAGAGACTCAAAGGCCATCTGTAGACAATGAAACACTCCCTCACAGAGGAGTTGCAGGGAAGGGATGAGTCAATCAGGGTGCAGTTAGGGCACTGACGGATCATGCAACATACCTCTGGTTCTTTGAGGTTTCCTTATCCCCTACTGTCATGACCCCACTGCTGCTTCCCCCTCTGGACTGGACCTGTTTGTCTTGCTTTCTATGACATTTTTACAAATAGTTACCAAATTCTTGATTAAATGATAAAATTTCTTTAGATACTGAAATATGGCTTTCACGAGGTCAAGTAGACCAATAATCCTATTCTTTCCATTTCCCTCCCCCCACTTATTTAGAGTCCCACAATCCCATCCCTCTCTGAACCATTGTGCTTGGAAATCCCCCAACCTCCACAGTTTTTGGGGACAAAGCCCTGTTTCTTGGCTCAACTGTCTTGGTTCACCTTAGTACCAGCATGAGAAAGAATGCCAAGATGGCTGATTTTATTTTTTCAGTCTTGCATATTTGAAAATGTCTATCTTAATCTCAGCTTTAATGAATAGTTTTGGTGGCCATGATGGAAATGTCTGTTGGAAATGTTTTTATCAGTTTCTACAAAGCAGTTGCGGTGACATAAACCCTGGGTAACAAACCGTTTGTCCAAGACTACTAACCCCAAAGTCTGTGGTTCCAGCCCATGCAATGGTGTTCCAGAAGAAAGGTTTAGAGATCTGCTTTCAAATGTTCCAGCCAAGAAAGTCCAATGGGGCCAGTCTACTCTGTAACAGGGTGATGTTCAGCTGGAGAATTCAATGACTTTACACCTTGCAGTTAGCAGGCCAATGTGTGACTCACCAACTACCAGCGGTGCTCCCAAATCTACATCTTGGCTTGAGAAGACAATTATTGCATTACCTTTGAGCGTCCTATCTTGCCAGCGAAACATCTGTGTGCTTTGCCCACTCCTCACTCTTCAGCCTGGTTGGGAGTCTTGTTGGTAGGTGAGAGTCAGTGCTACGCCACCATTGAAGAAGACCATCACAAAGTGCAGGATGGAGGCGCCATGACAGAATTGCCAGATGACATCATTATGAACCAAAAATGAACATTGCCCAGCTGTGGATGCATAATCTTAACCAGCATTACTTTCTTTCCTCTTCTTTTTTTAAAAGAGTTTTTGGGCTGAGCCCTGGTGGATTAAGTGGTTGAGTGCGGGACTGCAGCCCGCGCGCTTGGCGGTTCAAATCCAGCAGCGGCTCTCAGGAGTGGCACTGGGTAGTGCCTACGACCACCAGAGGCGGTGATGCCCACACACACACACACACACACACACACATACACAAAAGATTTTAAAAAAGAGTTTTTATTATGAACTGGGTGAAGGTTTACAAGGCATATCCATTTCCCTTTTTAATTCTGACATACGTTGTTTCACCTCATGAGTTGTACTTCCCATGTTTCTCCCCTTCCCCTATCCCGTCCCTGTGTTTCCTGTTTCTATTCCTCTCCCTTTCCTGTCCGCTCTGTGCTTTGTGCATGGCTTCCCTTGTGATCTCAAATGGTTGCTTAGTCTAAGGTGTGCGACTCGTGTGATGGTTCCCCCGAGAGAGATCTGCTATTTGGCAGAACATTGAGTCAGGGGAGTGAGTGATTAGGGCTGTAGTTTGAGGCATTCCATCAGTCTCTGTTCTATCAATAAGCCTATTCCCTATAGGATTATGAGTTTTGCTCTATGTTTTTTCCCCCTCACATTCTATCCAGAACCTTGCCTTGTCATTTCTTTTCAAGTAGTTGATAGTGGTGGCCAAGCACCATCTAGTCTTTCTGGCCTCAGAATCATGGAAACTGATGTCCTATGACACATTATCATACTGGACTAATTAGTTCCATGTGTCTTCCCTATTCTCTCTTCCTAAAGGCAAAATACCGCTAGCTGTGCCTTACATGGTCACTGATAAGCTTTTAAGATGTCAGTCCCTCATCACGATGGTAGAATGTAGAACACTATCTTAGTGGACAGCGTCTTGGAAAATGGACAATGGGGTCCCCTGAGACCAGGGTCCTGAGTCTTCAAGCCCAGTGACTCATTCCCTCAAGGTGCTTGGTTATGGCTCAGAAGTTTTTATATTTCAACCCCTTCATTCACTGCCACCTTCATGGATTTATTTGCAGCCAAGGTAAATGCGCTTTATGAATATCTCCTGCCAAGCATCCAGAATGCTCCTTAGAGGCTGGGATGGTGAGACTTGTTGTCAGGAGAGACTGGTCTCTGGAGAAGGACACCAGGGTTGGTAAGGTAGAGGGGCGGGGGGCAGGGGGAAGGGTGGGCAGAGTGTAGCAACAAGGGGCTCCAGTGTAGGAACAATGGTGAGGCTGACACAGGCCCTGCAGTGTTTTGTCCTGTTGTACACAGGGTCACTGTGATTCGCAACTGTATGTTCCCACTCTGCTCCCTCCCCGACTCATTCCGCCTGCTCATCAATTCATATATCTACTCATGGAAAAATGCAAACCCAAAGCCCCCCAGCACTGCTAGAGTCGATTCTCACTCATGGTGGACCCCATAGAGCAGAGTAGAACTGTCCCTGTGGGTTCTGAGACCGTAAATATTAATCGCAATAGAAAGTCTGATGGCTTTGAACTCCTAACCTTGTGGCTAGCAGCCCAACTCGTAGCCCACTCATCATTGCTATTGCAGGACTGTGTGAATAACAACACTGACTTTGCTGCCTTTAACTCTTGCATTCTACCCAGAGCCTCTCCCTGCCTCCACAGTGGTTGGCAGACCTCCCTCATAAGTGTGTTGCGCCGCTCCCCATCAAGTTAGGCCTCAGACCCCTTCCTCAAGAACCCATGATAACCAAAAAAAATTATTTCTTCTAGTGCAAAACATTTTCTTGATTTTTTTCTTTTTTAGAGCCGGGGTGCCATATGATATTTATCTTTTAGTGATTAATTCATTTCTCTCAGCATCGTGGCATCCACAGGCTGCCACATGTGTTTCAGAGATTGATCGTTGGCCTTGAACATTGGTTCGTGGTCCATTGGATGTAAGCACGAGGGCGTTTACCCGTTCTTCTGCCGATGGACATTCAGGCTGTTTCCATCTTGCTGTAGGGAATAATGGCAGCATTGCTTTAGTTAGTGCCTGAGGTAGGTCATCAACACCCCAAACAGTTGGACTGTCGATTTGTATGGATCCCTGTTGTAAATGCAAAATGTCGGATAACGAGATAGTTGATAAATGAGGAGCAGGTGTGCTCCAAGGCCTGATCCTTCATACGGGACCTGTTTGTCTTTTCCTTCAGGAAGGTTGTAGAATCAGCCCTTTGTCCCATTGCACTCCGTACGCCTGCCTCCCTCCACCCCACCCCCCCCCTGCATTGTGCTGGCTTTTCACACTGAGATGTCTCAGTGTGGGTAGCCTCTTTCCCTACCCCCCACTCATGGATTTTACTGGATATTCTAAAGACCCTTTGATATAGAAACTAGATAGAGAAGGTAGAAAGAAATTAGATTGAAATATGGAATTCCAGGAAGTCATTGTTTGTGCCCTTTCCACCCTGATTTCCTCTCCTTGTGTCCTCCCGGCTTCCCTTGCTCATGACGCACTGACTCCGGCGTGGGCAGCTCTCCTCTCTTACTCATCTCTTGTCCGCCGCTTCCTGGTAGGTCTCCCCGGCTTTATTCTCCAGTCCTTCTGCTGCACTTCCAAGCCCAGTTCTCATTTCCTCGAGCGCTCGGCCTTGCCCTCCCCTTGCCCCTTTCCTGAGCACTTCCTGTGACTCAGGGACTCAACATCTCGCTGAGGCTATTAATGATCGTGTCTTGAAGTTTATTTTTTCTTGCGTGGTCTCCGTTCCGTTGCGTTCATATTGAAAACGGTGTCCTCTTTGTTGCTGTTTCCTCTCTCTTTTCACTCTGTGAACTTCCTGATGGGTCTGGTCACCATTCACTGCCATTGAGTTGATGCAGTTTCCGAGACCGTCCTGTTTCTGTCCCCGTTGATGGGAGCAGAATGCCCCATCTTTCTTTCGTAGCGTGACTGGTGATGTCCGACTACTGCCCTTGCAGTCAGTAACCTGATATCTGACCACGCCTCCACCAGCGTCCCCTATTTCAGAGTAGGACAGAGAGAAAGCTGTCCAGAAGAGCGTGCGTGAGGCTCGATTTGTCAGCATCTTGGCTTCATTAGAGGGTGACCAGTTGGGAGTTTCAGTCATTTTACTGGGATGCTCCCATCCAACCATAGCTGCAGAACTCTCTCCGCTACCAGTTAGTTTCGGGATTGGAATGCGGCAGCGGCTGGGAGCAGGGTGTCGTGGAAAGCATTAGGCTTTCCAAAGGTTTCATGAGTGGGCTGATTTCCTATTGGCCACCTCTCCTGTTCTCTTCTACGTCCTACCCCCGACGGAAGCCTCTCCAGCTCCCTTTCTCTAAGGTCCCAGAGGGGGAGCCGTGGTCTGCACAGGAGAGGGGAGGAGGCTTGGAAGCTCCTGCTCCTCCTTGGCACACCTTCCCACATTTCATCCAAGAGACCCGGGCTTGACTGTGGGCAACAGGGAGCCACCCCTCGCCGTCCCTGGAGGCTTTCATGTTGCTAGGAGGCTGAACAGGTTCCAGCAGAGCTTCCAGACCACGAGGAACTAGGAAAACAGGCTTGGCCATCGATTTCTGGAAAAATGAGCCCCGTGATCACAACAGCCCAATTCCCAAACTATCACAGCACTCAACTACCAGTCACGGGGAGGGTCCAGGACCTGGCCGCATTGTATCCCATGATGCCTGGGGTCACCACAAGTCGCGCAGCTAACAGTCACCACCCCAGATCTGCCCTCTGTCCAGCTATGGTCTCATGCTTGCCCCCTGCAGTCTTATGCCGAGAGCTTTATCCACTGCCGGCCCGGTTGACTGTCTCTTCTGTGAGCACTTGGTTTCAGGTGTCTCACCTCTGCTAATTCCTCCATCTGCTTCCATCTCCTCCCAAATCTGCTGACACCTGTTGTCAGCCGACACCGCCTCTCCTCTCTGCCCATGTGTTTTATTTTTTTTGGGGGGGGGGCATCACGCTGCCCATGTGTTTTGACTTCCTCTCCTTCCCATGCTCTTGTAGGAGGGAGTCCTCACGAGACAGTGTTTCCACGGGGAACCACTAGCTGCAGGGTTCCTAGTTCAAAACCACCAGCCCCTCTGCCAGAGAAAGACCGGACTTTTTCCTCCCTTGAAGAGTGAGTTTTGGGAACTGACCCAGGAGTTCTACTCTGCCCATAGGGTCCCCAAGGAGTCAGAATAGACTGAATGGCAGGGAGGGCAGAAGGGTGCAGACAGGTGGAGCAGGCTGTCTCGCAGACTTTTCTGGGGGGACTGCTCATCCCTCTGAGAGGCTCTGGTGCCGAGATCTGGATCTCTGCTTGTGGAGAAGGGTCGTTTCCTTGTCCTCAAGCTCAGCTTTATTGAGGAAAGTAATGGAGACTAGAGACCATGCTGTCTGAGTCCAGCTATCCCGGGAAATGTTTGACTCGGAAATGCATCTCACAGGACGTCTTCTTGTTGCATGACTTACTTTAGTCTTAAAACCGAGTGTGAAAACAACCTCTGAATAACTCGGGCTCCCTCTGGCCCAGGTCCCAGCTCACCAAGGCTTCAGCGACGTGCTAACCTTGGCTGGAAGGAAGACGATTTTCTCTACCTGTGTCTGTTTCACGTGGGCCGGGAGGCCAATGAGGCTGCACAGGAGGGTGGGGGCGGACAAATTCAAGGAAGCCCGGCTGTAGCCAAGGACCAGAAACCTCCTTTAACTTCTTGCTCCCTTGGGTGATCACACGTGTCGTTTAAAGACTCCTGCCCGCTCCTTCAGGCACATGCTCCCCCCACTCCAACACACACACACACACACACACACACACACAGCTAGAGTCTCTACATGGCAGCCTGGAAGGCTGTCGTTCGTGATTGCTGAGGCACTACTGACTCGTGGTCATCCCCGAGCCCACAGGATGGAACGCTACCCAGGCCCTCGACAGCTTCAGCATCCTTGACCTCCCCCCTCCCCCACCCATCCATTGCTTTGACCCTGGGTGGGGGACAAGGTCAGACACTCAGCAACAGGCTGAAAGGTTGGCAGTTCTTGTCCACCCAGGGTCCCGTGGGAGAGTGACCGGGGGATCTGCGTGTGAAAGTTTGCAGCCCGAAAATCCCATTGGGCAAGCCAATCAACTCACGGCAATGGAACTATTAGTGTGTATTTTGCATGCCACTCATGGGACGGTGGGCGGGGCGGGGACAGGACTCATTTTCCAGCATGACACCCCACACCATTACCTTGTGGCCCAGGAGTTGTCATGTTCAGATCACCAGGCCTTTCTTCCCAGTCTGTCTTAATCTGCACATTTGGCTCGATACCCGTCCCCCATGGGCTACCTGACTGGGATCTGCAAGCCTGGGAGCATAGCTTCCAGGGTATCGAGCCTCCCCCTCATCCACCCAGCAGGCACACTGTGACATCCAGGTGGTGGGCTGAAGGTGACCTTCAACATTGTCTACAAGAGTGGGCGGGCCTGGCCTGGCTGGTCTCACGGTGCCTTTTCTGTCCTTGCCTCCCCAGGTGCCCCCTTCCAAAGGTCTCAGCATCCTCACGCTACCTCCTGCCGCCACTTCCACCTGGGCCCCCCACAGCCACAGCCGCTCGCCCCCGACTTCCCCTTGGCCCACCCCGTGCAGTCCCAGCCAGGCCTCAGCGCCCACATGGCCCCGGCCCACCAGCACAGCAGCACCCTGCACCAGTCGCTGACCCCACTGCCCGCCCTCCAGTTCCAGGATGTCACAGGCCCCTCCTTCCTACCTCAGGCCCTGCACCAGCAATACCTCCTGCAACAGCAGCTCCTGGAAGCCCAGCACCGCAGGCTGGTCTCGCACCCCAGGTGAGTGCTGCTCCTCGGCTGGAGCTGGGAGCAGGGGCAGCACCCCCTCCTCTGAGGCAGGGCGCCTACTGGCCAGTAAAATGTGTTACAGACCCCCAACTGTAGGGGGTTGGGGTGCATTGGAAGAGGCCACCTTGATTTGGAGCGCCAGGTGGCCTTTGTGGGGCAGGTGGGTGCTGACCTGGCCTGTGAGTGTCACTGGGGAGAGTGTAGAGTGGGTGAGGAGGGGGGAAAGGGTTGAGAGGTGGGAAAACCGGCAGGAAGTGGGCCTGGATGTCTTGCAGACCACCCTGCAGGGACAGAGCAGGAGGGGAGAGGACAGGGCCAGGGAGCTGTCCAGCTTGGAAACCTTCTTTGGGGCATGGGAGGTGGGGGCACCCCCAGACCGGATGGGGTTGTCCAGCCCTCCTGGGAGCTGAGCAGGCTTGAGAGGCTCCTGACACCACGGGCCTTCTTCCCTGGGTGTAGGCGGAGCCAGGAGCGTGTATCTGTCCACCCTCACCGCCTGCACCCCAGCTTCGACTTCAGCCACCAACTGCAGACGCCTCAGCCCAGGTATTTGGCTGAGGGCACCGACTGGTGAGTCTTTGGGGCCTGTCTCTGGGGGAAGAAGCGCTTGCCTTACTCTTGACCCCTTTTCTGTCTTTCACATGGAACAGTGCTGGAGGCCCAGACCCTAGGCCTTCCACTTTGTTCCCTCCCCCCGCTCCAGTCAGAGGGTCTCCTCCTGGGCCTGGTGCCCACCACAAGCTCAGATGAATGCCATCTTGTGCACAGCCTGGGCTCAGTGCTCAGTGCCAATGGGCTGGATGGTCAGGAGGCCATCCTAGATGGCTAGAGGCCTCCTGGAGGAGATGGGCCTTAGATGAAACTTAGAGAGATGGTAGAGCATGCCATCACAGGCCTCAGGATGGAGGGCACCCGGCTACATGGAGACAGTGGTGGACATCGCTCCTGAGCACCAGGGTGGGAGAGATATGGGGAGTTCTCTCATGTGTCTCTGTGGGTGATGGGGGTCCCTCTCCAGTTTCCCTCTCACACCCCTGCTTTCAGGACAAAGGTCTTTGCTGGTCAGAGATGCAGTTGAGCAGAGTGTGGGCTCCTGGGTCTTCACCTGCTCAGTAAGGGCTAATCTAAGTTAGCGTCAGAACTGGAAACTCATCTCCTAAAATGTTAATGGAAGTTCAATAGAAGTCAAGGGCATCGTGTCTGCAACTTATTTTTAAATGATCCAGCAAATATTTTGATAAATATAAATATGTATATCTGAGAATATATCTCTATTTATAGCTAATATCTATGGAGCTATTATATATAGCTACATTCCTACAGAGGTGTATCTACGTGCGCATGTGTGTGTGGGGAGTGAGTGGGAGACAGAGGTTATAGAAGTATGTGAACCTTTGAGGACATTTGGATGAAGGGTCAGGAACCCTGGGGTGGCGTGGTCACCTGGTAACTGGCAGACCGGTGGTTTGGATCCACCAGCTGCTCCTCAGGGAAAAGGTGTGGTGATCCCTTTCTGCTAAGATTTACAACTTGGAAGCTTTGTTATGCAGTTCGGCCCTGTCCATGCGGTCGCTGTGGTCGGGGTCGACTGAGCAGCAAGAGTTTGGGTAAAGGGAACCCAGAGATCCTTGGCGCCGTTCTTTCTTGCGAATTGTATGTGAAAAGAAAACAAAAACCAAACCAGGTTGTGTTGTTTTTAAGAATGTTGAGGGGGGGAAACAAAAGAAAAACCACCTGGTTAGAAAATGAACTATTTGGAAAGATTGATGTGCAGTGGCATTGTTTTCCAGCTGTTTAGAAGACTACCTGCCTTTGGAAGCCCCTTTCTGGCATGAGGAGCCCTGGTGGGGCAGTGGTGGCAAGTTGGGTTGCTAACTTCAAGGTCAGGAGTTCAAACCCACCCGCTGCTCTTTGGGAAAAATATGAGACTTTCTACTCCTCTAAAGAATTACCACCTTGGAAGTGTTGGTGGCAAGATACATACAAGGGTGCTTAATACTACTGAATGATAGATTGTTATAAGATTTGTAAAAATTCCCCAATAAAATAACTAATTTTTTTTAAAAGAGTTACCACCTTGAAATCTACGGGGGGGCTATTCTGCCCTGCTCGATAGAGTCAGTGGGCGTCTGAATGGACTTGACGCAGTGGGTCTGGATTTGGGTTGAATTTTCATGAAGTGATGCCAAAAGGTAGTTAAGGTGGGTTGCACACTATGGACACATCCTGGTGAGATATTATAAGCCCTAATCTGTATGCCCGAGGATAGGATCTCATTAGGAAACGGGTTGTCTGCATTGTGCTAAAGAGACTGGATTCATAGGGTGTGTCTTGCGTCAGTCCCCTCTGAGATATGAAAGAGAATAAATGAGCAGGCAGGAAGCTGGGAGGGGGAGGGGGAGATGCACCTGCAGAGGGCCTGGGAGCAGTAGCTCAGAAAGTGACACAGAGAGAGAGCCTCCCCCTACATCAGTGCCCTCAATCTGTGACCCGGTACATGGAAGGTGGGAGGGCAGGATCCTATAGCTTCCAAGGGGTCTCCGGAAGCACGGGGGGTGCGGGAAGAGGAGTTTCTTGCAGAAGGTAAAAGCAGACCCTCCTTAATGCATTTCCTATTCCAGTGACCGGGCTGCCCATCGGCTGGCAGAGAGGCCTAGCACCTTCCAGATGTTGGGTCATAAACCTTGTCTAGCCCAGTGGGGACTGCCCTGGTCTCTGGTCTTTACATTGGGCTATTTCACCCTTACCCAAGCAGCTTCTCCCAGCACAGCATCCTGCTTTGAGAGTATTGAGAAGCATTAAAGATCCCACCCCCCCAAAAAAAGACAATGGAACAAAATATTCAGCTCCCATCCTCCAACTGATCTACAAATGAAATTTCAAATATTTCCCCTTTCTGGTCCAGTAACCCAAGCCACAACTTTGCACCACAGCACCCAGGCCTTTGTCCTCAGCACGCTCCTTCTCTGTCTCTGCCCTGGCTCTGTCCTGGCTCCAACTCTGACCCCGCCCAAGGCAGAGGCCCTAGATACCTATGGACAGAAAGTGGGTGGAGGATGAGAAGCCCCTGTGGTCCTTCCCCGCTGACACCCTTGACTCAGCAAAGCCTTAGGGACTTTGCAAGGCTGGACTTACCAGCACTTTGGGGTCCGAGTCTTTGGGAAGCCGTAAGGGGCTGCTTAGCTGTCAGACCACAGCTTGCTGCACGAATGCTAACAGCAGAAAACCAGGTTGGATGGTTTGACAGGACGGGAAATTGGGCACTGACAATTTCTATAGGAAATTCCCCAAACAGCATTCTGCCTGACCCTTGGGGTGAACTCCACACAAAGGCTTTCAACCTGCTGGATGTGTTCTGGAAGCTCCTGCACCCAAACTCGGCCAGGTTCTCCCAGGCTGATGGCCAAGGTAGGAAGGTCAGAGAATTTTTTTTTGGGGGGGGGCATCACTGCTCTCTGGTGGTAGGAATAGGGAGCCCAGCCCCATTGCTGGAATTGAACCTCCATCACAGTGGGCCACAGTCCCGCGCACAACCTCTACACCACCGGGGCTCAGCCCGAAGCTGCTATATTATTAGGGAAAGTTCCAAGCCAGACTTCTTGAGGTTCTATGGGATTGTACCTCATGGAGGGAACTGCGAACATAACAGTCTTCTCTTATGGAAACTTGGGAGGGGGATCCCCAGAGCCCACCCAGGCTCAGCCAGGAGGATCACCCACCCATCTGAGATCTAAGATACCAATGGCATCTCTGGTTAGCATTCTTGGGATGGGGGTGGCTGCCAGTGCTGCACCTTTCCTTCTTGTCTTCAAATGGGATTCCCTGGACAACCCTTGTCACCCCTGACCTTCCGAGACTCCGGGAGATGGCTGGAAGTCAGAGCTTCAGCCACATGCGGGTGTCCCATAGAGTGCCTTGCCCTGACATGGCAGAGTGAGGTGAGTCAAGAGAAGACTCAGAAACCAAGGTGATGGCCCTACCTGGCGGGCCAAGGACTTTGAATAAGACAAGGCTCATCTTCACACCTTAGCTGGCCCGCCAAGCATAATGGCCTACACTAGCCGTTTTTTTGAGTTTGCTTCCAAATAGCTCCCAGAGTGAAGCTCCTTTCCAAACGACAGAATCAGAATGAGGCATGGCTAGGATCTGGGCTAAGAATTAGCCCTTGGCTTTGGAAGTGCTCTGCGACAGGCCTCCACGTCTGACCCACTGAAACACCACTGCTGTGAGGAGCTGTTGCCACCGTGGGTCTAGATCAGTGGTTCTCAACCTGTGGGTCTCGACCCCTTAGGGGGGTCAATTGACCCTTTCACAGAGCTCACCCGATTCATAGCAGTAGCAAAATGATAGTGACGAAGTAACAATGAAAACAATGTTATGGTGGGGGGTGGGGGGGTCACCGCCACAGGAGGAACTGTATGAAAGGGTCGTGCGGCATGAGGAAGGTTGAGAACCGCTGCACGTACTGCGGATGGCCGCACCCAGAGGAGGACGGGTGAGTGCAGCCAGCATCGGGGTCTTCTGCAAGCGGGCTCCTGCAGCGGCTCGGGGGTGCAGAGTGACACGGAGCACGGCGTGTGTGGTGTGGGGAGGACAATGGTGTGTGGGGCCTGTGAGACCGAGGGCCGGTCCTGCATTCCTTCAGCAGACGGGTCTAGACTGTGGAGATAGAAGAAGGTGGGGCCGGAGCCCGGGGCCTGGTGGGAGATCAGCACTTCACAAACACCACTGACTCAGGGAACAGAGGTCAGGCCCCGTGGAAGACGGAGAGCTTTAATGGCCCTTCACCCTCCGAGCACAGGAGACCTGGTGGCACCAACGCCTTAGAAGTTGGGCTGCTCGCCACAGGGCTGGGGGTTCAAAGCCCACAGAGAGATGAGACTTTCTGCTGTGGTCATGATTTACAGCCTCAGAAAGCCTCGGGGCCAGTTCTTCTCTGTCCTGGCAGATAGAGTCGACTCAATGGCGGTGAGTTTGGTGGGGCTTGTGTTGGTTTTTTTGAGGGCGCTCCCAGAATTGTCCGAGAGAACACTGTCCTACTTAAGGGGCATCCAGGGTTCTGCGTTGATATGGGGACCAGCAGCCCGTGTAGCAGTCAGCTCAGAACATTCACGCTCAGGCCTTATCTACGGCCAGCTGCGGAAGGGAGGTCTCTGAGGGACAGTGTCTCCTGCCCCCTCACCCACTCAGGATCTGAGGTGTGAACCAACAGAGGGCCTGGCCTTCCTCTCAGGGGGTGTTTTTAGGGCCAGCCTAGACTGTGGAGACCCCTGAGGGGTAGTGATAGCCGGCTGGTCTTCATCAATGCTGCCATGGACATCTCTGACTGCCTATTCTATCCTCCCACGGGGAGACACGTGGGTCTGCTTTTTGGTATGTCTGGTCATTTTGTATCACATGGTGGACATTGTGAAACATGCATGGTTGATAAGAAGCGTTTTATTCCTTCAAAGAGCCCAGGCTTTGTTCTGTGGTAAGCACCACTTGCAGTTCCGTTTGCCCTTGAGATTTGCTTTCCGACGTTATCATAGCGGGGCTGTAGAGTATGTCTGAGCCAGTTCTCCCCTGACCCTCATGGAGCTGCCCCGCAGTGGAAATGGGTTGATGCCGATTGGTTTGGAATATCTCCTGGAGCGGTGCCTGCTGTAGACTGGTCTTAATAAAGCATATGGACCATCCTGGAAGCTGTCTCTGCCAGGTGGCCTGATACTCACCAATGTGTCCCCAGCCCGGCTAAGCTCTGAGACCACGTGTTGTTCCTTAGCTGTTCTTGGCTTTCCCTGATGGCATCGCACGCCTATGCAGTGCCGGGTCCTCTGCAGACTCAGCAAAGATCCCAGGGGATCCCTTGCAGCTTTCCGGGACTCTGACTCTTTGAGGCTTCACCCTCTGCAAGCCTTTGCGGACAGCTTGCACACCGATGGGCTTGATAGCCAAGGTCAGAGCCCTTGAGGTCTCTGAGTTTCCTGCATCCTCAACCTGTCAAGCTCACGGGCCCCTGCTAGCTGTCCTCCTCCCCGTTCCAGGATCTGGAACATTCCTGCAGACAAAGAAAGAGCAGGGAAGTTACAGGGTGCATGCACGTCGTTTCCCTTGGCCCCCAATCTGCATGTGTGCTTTGTCCTAGCCGATCAGAGTCCTGTAACTTGGTCCCAGCTGGAAGCAAAACTTCCCTTCCTTCTCCACATGTCTCTTCTTCCTTTTACTTCTGACTGTGGTCAGCAGATCTGTGACAAAGCACTCACGTTGTAGCAACATTCCCCTCCCTGTGCAGCTCATACTCACCCTTCATCACCACTCGCCACGTGTTGACTGGAAGGGCGTTGTTTTTCTGTGTTTTTCTAGGGTGTGTGTCTGGACTGTGCTGATAGTCCCCCATGCGAGCATTGAACGTGCGCCTGCATTTCCTCTATCTCCTTTGCTGTGGCTCGATCAGACGTCCATTCAAATTTTATTTCTTGGGAAAAAGACTTTCTAGGTGGCTTTGTGTTCTTCCCCCCGAAAGCCCTTAATATCCGTGTGTCTCCTTGAATATAAGGCTTACAGTAATTTATGATTTTTGCCTGGATGATCTTTGTCCTATTTTCCCCCCTAAACTTTTAAATGGTTCTATTGGGGCCACATCCATCTGTGCACGTAGCAGACAGCTCGAGAGTTCAAGAGGAGCTAGCTGTACAATCATCACCACAGTCCCTTTGAGAGCATTTTCTTTCCCTCCCGCCCCCTCTGTCATCCGTGTGACTTTTGTTTTCCAGTTTTGGCAAAAATATACACAACAACACATTGAACGGTTCAACAACTCCAAACCATCGACTACACTCTTCATGTTGTACCACCGTGATTGACACCCTTTTCCAAATTGTTCCACCACTGTGAATGCCCCTCACTCCATGCTCTCTCTCTCACTGCCTGTGAGCCCGTGCCAACTCAGAGTGCCCCAGGAGGGCGGAGGAGAGCAAGCCCTGCAGGAGTCTGGGGCTGCCAGTCTCTAGAAGACTCAGCCTCAATTTCCTTACGCAGAGCAGCTGGCTGCTTGGGATGTGGAATGGAGACCAATAGTTCCATGGCTCTCCCTTCTTTTCTTAGTGGAGTATTTTGGTTGCTTTATCTTTTTTAAGCTGGGTTGTTTTGTGGGTTGTTTTTTTAAATCATTTCATTGGGGGCTCGTACAACTCTGATCACAATCCATCCATCCGTCCATTGTGTGCCAAGCACGTTTGTACATTTGTTGCCCTCATCATTCTCAAAACATTTGCTTTCTCCTTGAGCTCCTCTTTCCCCCCTCCCTCCCCACTCCCTCGAGAACTCTTTAAAATTGATAAATTATTATTATCTTGTCACATCTTACACTGTCTGACGACCTCTCCCTTCCCCCACTTTTCTGTTGTCCATCCCCCAGGAAGGAGTTATATGTAGATCCTTACCATCGGTTCTCAAAGAGGAGTTCCCCTTCACCAAGTATGGGTACTTGGAGGTACCTTTAATAAAGGACACCCAAACCAAACCCATTCCCACCGAGTCCCTGTGTACTCATAAAGACCCTACGGGACAGGGTAGAACTGCCCTGTGCGTTTCTGCGACTGCCACTCTTTACCGGAGAGAGAGCCCCCTCTTCTCCCGCAGAGCAGCTGGAGGCTTGGCACTGCCCTCAGAGGGAGGAGCGGTTGCATACGGGCATCTTTTCCTGGGTTTTGTAGGTTTCAAGAGACAGAGCTGGTTCGCAGCACTCTTTCCGTGGTGGCCGTTTTCTTTAGCAGACTTCCCCTGCCATGGACCTAAACAGAGTGGATATGTGTCCCGTTGTGCACTCAGACTCAGCGACAGGCGAATCGTCCCACGTGAGCAGCGTCAGAGTGGTCCCAGGCTTCTTTTGACACGCCTCGGTGGGGGGCGGGGGGTGTCTCTCATTAACAGCCTTGGTTTTGGTGGCGATGAGAGGTTTCAAACGCCTCAGAACGGAGACTGGCTATTTCCCAAGGGGCCTCAGGGCCTTTTCTGTGGCTTGAAGGGAAGTGAATGCTCCTCTACTTACGGGAGCCTGGAGGCAGTGGCTTCTTCACTGGGCTGCCACTATGTGGTCAGCAGTTCAAAACCATCAGTCACTTCTGGGGACAAAGATGAGGTGTTGCTTTTTTTTTTTTTTTTAACAGTCCTCGGAACCCGGGGCAGGGGGTCGGCGGGGGGGGGGGGGGGTGCCGGCTCGACTCAAGCCTATCGGGTGGCCAGGAATCGGAATCGACCGAGGGCTGGACCCGAGGGCAGTGAGATTACGTTTATGCTCTCAGACCCAGCCTGGCAGCAGGGGGATGTTCGGCTGCTGCTCCCACCTCCACTTTTCCTGTTATCTCCTGCTCCTTCTTTTACACACTTCCCCTGGACGGCTCCACTTGGGCCCTTCCTTTGACCGTACTCTTGGGGCGGGCTTAGTCTTGAACAATGTGTTGGTCTCAAGAGGTTGTCTAGGACCCAGACGGAGTCCCAAGCCCAAAGGTGGGTGGTTCGAGTCCACTGAAAGAAGCCTCGGAAATGAGGGAAGGGGGGAAAAAAAAGAAAGCTGCCGCTGAAAACCACCTGGAGCACACAGTTCTAGCCTGACCCCTAAGAGGTCTCCAAGAGTTAGGTTCAATCCGTGGCAACTGCTTTTTCGTTTTTTCTGTTTTTCCCCCTGTAGCAAGCTCTATCTCCTGCAGCCGGGCTCAGCCAGGTGGGCGGGCGGGGGGGTTGGGGTGGGAGGGAGCGGGGGAGGAGGGACTGGGTGGCCAGGGATCCCCCGGGCTCTTTGGGACTTGATGTCACGGTGGTCCCTGCTGCCTGGTGGGTGGGCCGAGAGGGGGGCCCCCCGGGGGCTCATGTGGCTTGTCCCGCAGGGATCTCAGTGTGGACGCTGGCTTGAACCCCGCGCAGTTCCAGGTGCGGCCCATCCCTCAGCAGCACTATCAGCATTACCTAGCGACTCCTCGAGTGCACCACTTCCCCCGGAGCTCCTCCTCCACGCAGATGGTGAGTGAGGGGCCCGGCCAGCCGCCCACCGGCCGTGCTGGTGCCCACCGGGGCCTGGGGCCAGGCAGACCCACAGCCCCTCCCCTCCCAGCTCCTCTGCCACCCCGGCTTGAGGGAGACAGACAGGGAACCGGCTGTCCCCCTGCTGAACGAATGGCTGCAGGAAACAGGAGTCAGACTCAGAGGCATGGAGAGGGCTGTGTGGCCTGCTGTGGGGGTGGGGGAGTAGGAGGGAGGCACAGGCCTGGTTTAGTTCACATCTGGGGCCCAGCACTGCCTGGGCTTGGCTGTATTGATCCGTGAAGATGCCAGCCTCATCCAGCTCCCTGGTATGAGCACCAAGAAGATCCCAGAGACCCCTGCGCTGGGCCCACCCCACGCTCACCTTTGACTTAGCCACCCAGTCCCTCCATTTCCCTATCAGCAAATTCAGGGGCGGTGATGGAGAATGAGGCTCGTTGAAGGTCTGCACCCGAGCCCTGGTGGCATCGTGGCACCCTGGCCATCCTCTGGAGACACAGTGAAACTTTCCAGACCTCACTGTTCCGGAGTTGGTGGTCTTGGCGGTCAGGGCCATTATGGGTCGGGGTTGACTGGATGGCAGGGAGTTAGATGTATTTGGTTTGGTTTGGGCTGATGGGCTGTGGTCTGCACCATGGTGCCCCCCCCCCCCCAAGAAGCGACCCTTGATTGAACACTTCCTAC
>PVJH01023059.1:0-35499 GCA_004026705.1 Nesogale talazaci | reverse complement strand
AGATGTAAGTAGCCAACATGATGGTGGTTAACTGAGCTATAATGTCTATTCAAATAAATTGGTTTGCGGCTGAGCCCCGGTGGCGTAATGGTTGTGTGCGGGACTGCGGCCCACTGGGATGGAGGTTCAATTCCAGCTCCCAGGAGCAAAGGCTGGGCCTCCTACTCCCACCACCTGAGGGCAGTGATGCCTAAAAAAAAATAATAATAAAATAATAATAATAATAAAATAATAATAAAATAATAATAATAAATATAAATAATATTTTATAAATAAATAAAAATAAAAATAAAAATAAAAAAATAAATAATAATAATAAAATAATAATAAAATAAAAAAATAATAATAAAATAAAATAAAATAAAATAAAATAAAATAAAATAAAATAAAATAATAAAATAAAATAAAACCAAATTAAAAAAAACAACAAATAAATTGGTTCACAAGTGAAGTCAGTCTCTAAGGTGTCTGTCTCATGTCAATGAAACAGTCACACAGATGGCAGAGAGAGCTCCCGTTTCCCTCGTGTGTCTAGGAAGGATCTATGGGAGGGCCCTGGGTGGCAGTCACATAGTCCTGCTCTCAGCAGCATCTGCCCTGTTGCTCAGCCCAGACACGAGGGTGCTATGGAGATTCTTCCTTCTTCTCTGCCCGGTGTCTTTAGTTGCTAGGCTGCTGTAGCAGACATAACACACACAGGCAGCTTTAAAGAACAAAAATGTATTTCCTCAAAGTTCAGGAGACTAAGCCTTCATTCAGCTTATGGTTTTAGAGAGAGTCCCTTCTGGTTAATTTGAACTTCTGGAGCTGGCAATCCTTGGTATCTCGGGTCTGTAGTTTCACTGCCTCGCTCCTCGTCTTCCACTACTTGCATATGCAACTGTGTCTAATCTGATCTTTCTATAGCTCAGAAATGACTAAGTTTGGGATAAGCTTGACACTGATAAGACTTCATTAACATAAAAAGAACATTTTTTTTCCAACTAAAATTACACCCACCGGATTCCAAGATCTATTTGAGGCTGGGGTGGGTGTGGGTGGGATATAATTCAATCCATAGCAGCATCTTAGGTTGGGGATCAGTGATCTGAAGGACATGAACTACATGATCCAGAAGAATTGATGGAAGTCAGTGTTAGAGGAGAGGGACTTTGGCACTGTTTGTAAGGTGAGTGTAAAGTGAGATGGCAGGACGAAGGCAGGTGTAGAATGTACAGACCTTCTTGAGTTTTCTTAAAATTTTAAACAAAAAAACTGGGTTACATTCTAGCTTAAATACTTTTGTTGGCTTCCTACCACTTAACTCATTACCGAAGTCATTGCCACTGAATGGATTCCAAGTCATAGCATCTCTACCACTGAGGGATAGATGTGCTTTAAAGACCTTTCCTTGACACAGGACCTTGTGTTAGTCCGGATAGACTAGAGAAGGACTAGAGAAGCAAGATGTGCATATGGATACAAGGGAAAGGTTTATATACAAGAGGAATGCGACATTGAGAAAACAATCCAGCCCAGTCCAGTTCAAAGTCATAAGACCGATATTAGCTCATATGCCCGATACCAGTCGATAAAGTCTCCTTCTGACTCACGAAGTCACAGGTCAGTGGGTGCAGAATCCCGGCGCCGGCAGGGTTAACCCCATGGCTCCTCACTCCCAGGGCTCAGGGTCCGTCAACAGCATCCAGTGGTGGTAGAAGCAACTCAGTGCTGGTAGGGTCTCCATGTAGCTTCCCCAGCTTCAGAGGTCTGGTTCCATCAGGCTAAGGCCGTGTGGCTTCTCCTCCAACTCCTTCAGCTTCTCGGACACTGCCATCTTGTCCGTGATTCATTGTCTCTGAGACTAACTCCCAACAACTGGGGAGATAGCTTCTCATCCTCACGAGGGAAATACCGCAAGATTTCCCAGAAGTCTCAGGAAAAAGCCATGCCCACACGGAGGCCTCATTGGCTACTCAATGGCTATCTCCAGATTAACAGGCCAGACTCCACCCCTACATCTCAATCATGAAATTAACATAAGCACATGACCACCACAGACCTTGAGTGGTGCAAGCAGTTAGGCTGTTGACCTCAAGGTTGCCAATTCGAATTTTCCTAATGTCTTATAGAAGAAAGGCCTGGCAGTCTCCTTCTATAAACATTATAGACAAGAAAAATCACAATATTGCATTCCCACCTTCCTGATATGATTACTGGTGACAAATGTATGTATAAGCAAATGTGGTGAAGTAGCTGATCGTGCCCGGCTATGAAAAGATGTAGCATCTGGGCTCTTTAAGGCATGAAAGTAAACAAGTGGCCATCTAGTTCAGAAGCACAAAGCCCACATGGAAGAAGGACACCAGCCTGTGTGATGGTGAGGTGTCATAGGGGTCAGGTATCAGGCATCAAAGAACTAAAATTATATCACTATAAATGAGGGGGAGAACAGATTGAGGACCCAAAGCCCATCAGTAGGTGAAGCGATATATCCTTACAGAGAGGTCATAGGGGGGAGACTTCAGTCAAGGTACAGTATAGCAACAATGAAACATGCGACTTTCCTCTAGTTCTTAAATGCTCTCTCCTTCCCCACTACCATGATCCTAATTCTACCTTACAAATCCAGCTAGACCGGGGAATGTACACTGGTATAGATAGGATCCAGAAACATGGAGAATTCAGGAGAGATGGTCCCTTCAGGACCAAAGGTGAGAGTGGTGAGACTGGGAGGGTGGAAGGAAGGTGAAGTAGCAAGGGGAACCAATTGCAGGCATCTACATATAACCTCCTCCCTGGAGTATGAACAACAGGGAAGCGGGTGAAGGAACACATTGGACAGTGTATGATATGACAAAATAATGACAATTTGTAAATTACTAAGTGTTCATGGGAAGAGGGAGCGGGGCAGGAAGGGAAATATAGGGAGCTGATAAGAGGGGGCCTAAACAGAAGGAGGATGTTTTGAGAACGATGATGGCAACAAATGTGCAAATATGGTCTGCATACAATGGATGCATATATTGATTGTGATAAGAGTTGTATGAGCTCGATTTCCCAATTGAAAATGAGAATTGGGATGAGAATCGACTCAGTTCCTTGGAGACAAGCTACCGACAGGATGGATGACAGCATGCTGATGGATCCTGATTCATGGAGACTGGAAGAGTGGGAGGAGAAGCCACATGGGCTTACCCTCATGGAACCAAACTTCTGGGGCTGGAGAAGCTATGTGGAGACCCCTACCAATGCTGAGATGCTGCTACTGCCACTGGATATTGCTGATGGACCCTAAGCCCTGGGAATGAGGAGCCACGGGGAGACCCCTGTCAGCACCGGGATGCTTCTACTGCCGCTGGGCACACAAGACTCTGCACCCACTGGCCTGTGATTGTCTTGGCATCATTGAACATGCTTTGTGAGTTGGAAGGAGACTTTATAGACTGGTATCAGACATGTGGGTTAATATTGGATTTATGACCTTGGACTGGACTAGGTAGGGATGCTTTCTCAATGTTCCATTCCTCTTATATATAAACCTTTCCCTTATATCCAAAAAAAGAGAGTTGTATGAGCCCCCAATAAAATGATTTGAAAAAAAAGAAAGAAAATCCTACAGAGTAATTTTTCTCTGCAGCACATGGAGTCACCTTGAGTTGACATAATGGCAATGCCTTTTTTCCAGGGCATCCTGAGCATTTTGAACTATTAAAAAAATGCAAATGATGCATATACATGGCTAAACAAAACGAACAGGTCCATAGTAGCGTCCTCTCTACTTTCTCATCCATCCTTTGTTCTGTTACACAAGGGCTACCCCTCATAGCCATTTATGTAGTTTTCTCTTTGGGTGACTGTCTCCGTGTGGTTGTTCTTAGGTACCAGCTTAGCTCAGATGCATAGTGACCCAGTGTACAACAGAGCGAAATGCTGCTAGGTTCTGGACCTTCTTCAGAATTGTTATTTTTGCAGCCACTCTATCAGTTCATCAACTTGAGGGTCTTCCTCTTATCCACTGAACCTCAATCAAGTTCAATGCTCCTCTACAAGACTAGTCTTGCTCAGGAACATGTCCAAGGCACATGAGAGGAAGTTTTGTCGTCCTCACTGCCACGGATCATTCTGGCTGCACTTCTTCCAAGATAGGTTTCTCTGTTCTTCTGGCAAGCCATGGTGTGTTCAATATTCTTCATCTTCATCGTCAAATGCAGGTTCTTCTGCTGTCTCCCTTATTCATTGTCTTGCTTTCACATTCATATGAGGTAATCGAAAGTACCATGGCTTGACTTAGGCGTAACTTGGTCTAAAAAGGACATCTTTGCTATTTAGTATATCAAAGAGATCGTCTGAAGCAGCTTTGCGCAGATTTGTTTTCTTGGCTGCTGCTTCATGAGTGTGGATGGTGGATCCAAGCAGAATGCCCTTGTGACAATTTCATTCTTTCCCTCTGTTTATCACGATGTTGTCTACTGGGTCAGTAGTGAGGATTTTTTTTTCTTTACATTGAGTTGTGATTCATATGAAAGGCTGTAGTCTTTGTGGTCTTTGACTCACCTTCTGTTTCAGCAAGCAAGGCTGTGTTGTCTGTATAATGAAGGTTGTTAATGAGCCTTCTTCCAAGCCTGATGCTCCATTCTTCCAGCATATGAGGTTATATGCTAGGCATACAGGCTGAATAAGTATGGTAAAAGGATACAGCCCTGACACACAACCTCCTTGATTTTAACCATGCAATATCTCCTTGTTCGGCTCAAGTGACTGCTTATTATCTGTATAGGTTTTACACGCGCACAAGGTTAACTCCATATCCCTGTAAACAAATGCTTGCTTGCTTCCTTTTTTCTTTTCAACTTTAGAAACTATCTATTTACTTCTTGCTATCATAAATTAAATGTTTTAGCTCACTTACATAACTAGCTCCATCCCCTCTTCATTCTCCCCTAATGTATTATCAAAGATTTATAACCTCTAAGACATAGTTTTAAAATTCAAAGTGCTGCAAAGTCAGAACAAATTATGTTTATATTTTTTGGTGCCAGAGTCTTTTTGGTGGCAGATCCAATCTCTGAACTATCTTATTTATGGTTATTTGTGATGAAGTGTCTACTGAAGCGAGTACTTTTGGAGAACAAGACGTTGCTGCACTTGGCCCTGTGGCAATTACTGATGATTAAGATAAAAGGCAATCGTGTCTGACAGTTTCTTCTGAGTACCCTGGAGCACTTAGAGAAAGAGCGTGGCACGTTTAGGACTGTAATCTTTTAACTCTGGTCTGAGAACCAGAGAGCTTCTATGCAGCTCTAAAATCATTTCTTAAATTAGTCACAGAGCCAATGTTGCTGGAAAACATGTGTAAAATGCAATTGAATTCCCAGCCTTGCTATCCCTCTTTGATGTGAAAGGAAGAGGATCTAAAGACGTGGGATGGGGCCATGTGGAAGAATGCACAAGAAACTGAACAGTATGACTCTCCCCTCCCTCCAGGTTGAAGACCTGGGCACAATTCTGCCTGGACAGTTGCCTTATAAGAGGACGCTGAGGAGGCCCTCCAAAGGTCGCTCAAAAATCAAAACCAAACTCACTGCCACTGAATTCATGTCACCTCTTAGCGACCCTATGGAACAGGCTGGAACTGCTCCTGTGAGTTTTTGAGACTGTCTCTATGAACAGCAGGAGAAAATCCCGTCTTTCTCCTGAGCAGCAGTGGGTGTTTTCAAACTCCTGACCTTGGAGATGGCAGTCCAACCTGTAACCTCTACTCCTGAAGGAAGTGGAGGGAATCTAGGTCTAAAATGAGCGTGCAATGAGAGATGGGAACGAAGGCGGGCATCCACAAGGGGGTTCATAGTCAATACCTTGGGGATGATCCAAGGACGCATCCTCCATCCTGGGAAGCCCTGACCTCTTTACTGGCCCCCTCTGTTTGTTTCGTCATTGTGGTTGGTTGGTTTGCTTCTCGTTTGTGTTTTGTATGATTTTATGTATGTGGATCTAGAAGAGGTTGATCCATAGAAACAGTAACTGGATTGATAATTGCCTTAGGGGCATGGTAGGGGAGCATGGTGGGGAGGCACGAGCTAACAATGAGTATGCTGAGAAATGTTCTGAAATTAATTGTGGTGATGACTGCACTGAATATGATGGAGTGTTTTATTTGTATGATGTATGAAGATGTCTCAATGAAACTATTTTGAAAAAGGAAAAAGAGCAGTTGTATTACGGTCTTGCCATGAGTGAGAATAGACTTGAGGACAATGGATTTTTTTTTTTAGTATTCTCAAGACCCTCTTCCAAAAACCAAACTCACTGCCTTTAGTTAATTCCGACTCATAGTTACCCTATAGGATGTCCCTATGAGTGTCCAAGACTGCAGTGTTTGATGGGACTAGAAAGCCCCATTTGTCCTGTGGAGCAGCTAGTGGTGTTGAATTGCTAACGATTGCAGCCTGGTGGGTACCCATTATGCCCAGGGTTCCTTTGATTCTCCCCTGTCAGTAAATCCATGAGTAGAGAGACAAGTCTGACTTGGGAAGAAATTGGTGTTACTGTGGAAGGGTTGCCATCCCATGCTAAAGACATAAAGGATGGAATGAGTAAAAGAGACTGATTTTCATCACTCATGACACGAATAGTTCTTCTATTTTTCCCCTTCCTCCTTTTAAATCTTTTTTTTTAATCTTTTTTTCTTATCATTACCACTGATGGAACCCTTCCTGCAAGTTAGTTAGTGATTGTTTTGATTATTATTTAATTCTTGTAACAATCCTATGAGGTCAGTACTGATCTCCAGATAAGAAACCAAGGTTCAACTATGTGAAGTATTTGCTCATGGTGTCATGGAATTATGGCAGAGACACTATTTAAACCTAAAACTTCTCGTTTCCAAAGCGTTAACTGTTGCATTAGTAGCCGGATCTTATAGAGAGCAGGATGTCCTCTATGAATTCTCGAGGGTAGACAACGGATATTGCATTGATCGATGGATGCTGGCTGATTTCTAGACTTGGCAGAGCATGGGAGAGCCAAGCTTGAAAGACAGGAGGACCAAGGAGAGCTAGCTGGGTGTCAGTCATGGCAACTGGGGTCCTGCTCCAAGGGCATTTTAACCAGAGCACTGTCTCCTTGCCCTGTGCCCAGATGGTTGGCACAGTCATTTGCACATCAGATGTTATGGCTGCTGCTCATGAATTGCTCTGCTTCTTTGTAATTTTGTCTAGATTCGGGACTCCAGGTGGGAACATCCAGTTGTCCAAACAAACTTAGCTGCCTTTGGATAGAGGCCCATAATCACAAGGAGCAAAAATCTGGCCTTGTGGCTTCTGTTGAAAAGCTGCAATCTGTTCTCCCAGTGAGATTTATGTGAGTACAATGATGGACTTCCCAAGGATAGGAAGGAAATGTAGATGTTGGGGACTGTGGCAGTCATGTATTCGTGATATTAGTTGCATGATTGGGATATAGAGGTGGAGTCTAGCCTGTTAATCTGGAGATAGCCAATGAGTAGCCAATGAGGCCTCTGTGTGGGCACGGCTTTCTCCTGAGAATTCTGGGAAATCTCGCGGTATTTCCCAATTGGAGAAGAGAAACTTGACTCTCAGTTTCTGAGATGACAAACTACTGATAAGACGAGATGACAGCGTGCTGATAGATCTTGATTCCTGGAGAATGCAGGAGCTGGAGGAGAAGCCACATGGGATTGTCCTGATGGAACCAGAACTCTGGGGCTGGATAAGTCACAAAGAGACCCCTGCCAGTGCTGAGATGCTCTACCACCAATGGACACTGCTGATGGACCCTGAGCCCTGGAAACAAGGGGCCATGGGGAGACCCCTGGCAGCACTGGGATTCTGCAACCACTGGCCTGTGACTTCGTGAATCTGAAGGAGACTTTATAGACTGGTATCGAACATATGGGCTAATATCGGACTTATGACTTTGGACTGGACTGGGTTGGGATGCTTTCTCAATGGTCCATTCCTCTTGTATATAAACCATTCCCTTATATCCATATGTGTGTCTCTGAATTTGTTTCTCTAGTCTACCTGGACTAACACAGGGACCCAAAAAAATAATGAGCACTCCAAGTACCTTAAAGCAATACTTGTGGCATGTCCATCAACAAATGGATAGATAAATATGAAGAACATGACATCAGAATGAGAAGAAAAGGCGCATTAACAATCTACAATAGGCATATGACACAATTTTGAAATCTTGCTCAAATCCAAGAGGACTTGAAGCACGTACTAATGAAGACCAAGCACCATACAGCCTTCTGCATGGCTTACAACTCAACATAAAGCAATAAAAATGCTCACATCTTATTCCAATAAGCAACATGATAATGGAATAAAGATGGACTCTATCAATTATTTCATTTTACTTGGATTCATAACCAATGCCCATGGAAACAGAAATTTAAATAAAAAGGGGATTTATTGCATTGGTAAAACTGCTACAGAACTCTAAAGTGTTAAAGAGAATGTTGAAGATTAAGGTGAGCCTAATCTATTTTCAGTTATTTCATATACATTTGTGTTAGTCTGGGTGGACTAGAGAAACAAATCTAGGGAGATTTATATGTATATAAGAAAGAGCTTAGGCTGAGCCCCGGTGGTGTAGTGGTTGTGTGCGGGACTGCGGCTCACTGGGTTGGAGGTTCAAATCCAGCAGCAGCTCTCCAGGAGCAAGGCTGGGCCTCCTACTCCCACCATCAGAGGGCAATGATGCCCCCCCCCAAAAAAAAAACACAAAAAAAAAACAACAAAAAAAAGAAGAAACAGCTTTATATATGAGAGTAATTGAATATTGAAAAATATCCCAACCCTGTCCAGATCAGGTGCATAAGTCTGACATTAGCCTATATGTATGGTATCAATCTCTAATTTCCTCTTCAGACTCATGCAACACATCCAATGACACGAATGCAGAAAGATCACAGGCCAGTGGGTCGAAAGGCTTATGGATCCAGCGGCAGTGGGAACATCACAGCATTGGTGTGGGTCTCCCAGTGGCTCCTCCAGCTCTCTGAGTTCTCGCGGCATCAGTGTAGCTCCATCAGGCTCGGTCTCAGTGATGTCTCACAGTGAGAATGTGTCTCACCTCCAGTGAGCTATTTATCTCCTTTGTGCCTCCAACTGAGGCCATCAAGCTGTGACCTGATTGGCAAGATAAACCGACCCCTTCCCTCTTAAGTTTCAATCATGTAACTACCACAGCATTCTTATTAACAGCCTGTGATATGCAGAGGGTACAACCTTGCTGGTTGAAAGCAAAGAGGACTTGAAGCACATGCTCATGAAGACCAAGGTTTGTAGCCTTCAATATGGATTATGACTCAGTGTACAGAAGACCAAGATCTTCACAATGGGACTCGTAGGTAACAGGAGGATAAATGGAGAAAAGATTAAAGTTGTCAAGGATTGCATCTTGCCTGGGTCTACAATCAGTGCTCATGGAAGCAGCAATCAGGAAACCAAGTGATGTATTGCATTAGTAAATATGCTGCACAGGATGTTTTTAAAGTGTTGAAAGCAAGGATCTTCTTTGAGGACTAAGATGCCCTTCACCCGAGCCATGGTATTTTCAATGACCTCCCATGCATGTGAAATCTGGACATTGAATAAGGAAGCTCAAAGAAAAAAACCGATGCATTTCAACTGTGTTGTTGGCTAGGAATATCGATGTGCCATGGACCGCCAAAAGAGAAAACGGATCTGTCTTGGAGGAAATACAGTCAGGATGCTCCTGAGAGGAAGGGTCGGTGAGATTTTGTCTCCTGTACTTCGGACATGCTATCAGGAAGACCAGTCCCTGGAGAAGGACATCATGCTGGATAAAGTTGAGGGACAGTGAAAAGATGAAGGCCCTCAAGAAGATGGATGGCACAGTGGCTGCCAACAATGGTCTCACGCACAGGAACACTTGTGAGGACGATGCTGGACGTGGCAGTGTTAGTTCTGTTGTCTATCAGATTCCTATCAGGCAGAATCAACTTGGTGGCACCTACCAACAAAACAACAACAACAACAACAACAGCAACAACAACATACGCATGCAAAAGTCACACAATGAAATCAGGAACATCAGCATAGTTGATGCATTTAAATTATGGTGTTGTCGAAGAATACTATTTTGTGACTTACCAAAAGAATGCACAAATCTAAATGGAAGTAGACCCAGAATCCTGCTCCGTAGAAGGAGTTTTCAACCACAGAGAAAAATGAAGCTCCTATATGTGCGAAGACATGGATGAGCCTTGAAAAACATTATGCTGAGTAAAGTAATTCAATCACAGAAGGACAAATACGATGTGATCCCACTGTGCTAGTCTGGGTAGACGTGAGAAACAAATCCAGGGAGACACTCACCTGTGTATACGAAAGAGCTTTTGATACAAAAGCAATTGGATACTGAGAATATTGAGAAAACATCCCAGGCCAGTCCAGATCAAGTGCATAAGTCTAATATTAACCCATATGTCTGGTACCAATCTATAAAGTCCTTTTCAGACTCATGAAACACATGCAATGACACTGAATGCAGGAAGATCATAGGCCAGTGGGTGAAGCCTTGTGGATCCAGTAAAGTTGTAAGCATTTCAGCGCTGGCAGGGGTCTTCTCGTGTGGCTTCTCTTCACGGATGTCTCTCAGGGAGTGAGCAGAGAGAGAAAGTGTCTCTTGCCTCCAAGGAGGAAATACCGGAGTTCCCAGAATCCTCAGGAGAAGGCCATGCACACACAGAGGACTTATTGGCTATGACCTGATTGACAGACTAGACTCCAATCCTACACTTTCAATCCTCACATTGATACCAGAGTATGTAACTACCATATCCACTTATATAAAATATGGAGAATAGGTAGGCAAAAAATATGTAGGAACAAAAAACCTTTCAGCCATTGAGTCTATTCCAACTCTCAGTGGCCTATATAGGACAGAATAGAATTGCCCCTGTGGGCTTCTGAGACTCAAAATTTGTTAGTGATAACCAGGGGTGAGAGGAAGTGAGAACAGAGAAGCCAAGTAACAAAATAAAGTAAGTGTGGAATAACTGGTTATTTTGGTGCTAGTTTATTTTCTAGACTTACAATAAAAAGACCTTTTATTTTTTACACTTGATCTCAGGCAAAGGCAGAGAAGCCTTTTATTTATTTTATTTATTTTCTTAAAATATCATTTTATTGTGGGCTTATACAACTTTTATCATAATCCATATATACATCTCTTGTGCCAAGCCCATTTGTACATTTAATTCCATCGTCATTCTCAAAACATCTGATTTCTACTTGAGTCCTTGGTATCAGCTCCTCATTTTTTGGCCTTTTATTTTTTTAAAGATATTTTCTCTGCTGAGAAATTCTTCTGTTAAAGCACTTACATCATCTTTTCTTCTTTCTTGAAGCATCTCTCATATTGCAATAGTTTAAGAAAGCCAGCCCATAGCTCAAAATCTTCACATTCTCTCAGCCACTTTTGCCCGTGTTATGTCAGTTCTTGGCATGTCTAGGCTGATGAAGTCTTAAAAATAATAGCTACCACTTTCTTGACACCAGCAAAGCACTTTACACTGACCTCATTGAGTTAATGTAATCCTGTTAGGATATCTCTATTTTATAAATTAGGACCTTGAATCTCTGAGAAGATTAATAGTTTTTGCAAAGTCCCAGTTACTAAATACCACAGCTGGGATTCGTGGATTCTCCGCCTTTTAAAAAGTGTTGTGAAATTTTAAAACATACAGAAAAACCCAAGTGATAGTGGGACTAGTACCCATATTTCTATTAATCGGAATGAAGTCTGTTAGAAATGCATATTTACTTTCTAGAGTTTCTTCTAAAGAGATAATACATTAGAGACGCAATTCCCACCCCCCTCCCCCACAACAGTTTTATTGGCACCTTGAATAAAGAAGACCGAAGAAGAATGGATGCATTTGAATGGTGGTGCTGGAGATTATTGAAAGTACCATGGACTGTGAAAAGGACAAACCCCTCTGTCTTGGAAGAAGTAGAATGCTCCTTAGAGGCAAGGAGGTTGAAACTTTGTCTCTGCTGTCAGGCAAGACCACTCCCTGGAGAAGGACATCATGCTTGGTAAAGTGGACAGGCGGCGAAAAAGAGCAAGGCCCTCAATGAACTGGACTGACTGTTTCACTGCAACAATGGGCTTCAGCACAGGAGCAATGGTGGGGATGATGCTGGACCAGACAGTGTTTTTTTCTTTCTTTTTTTTTTAGTTTTTTTGGGCATCACTGCCCTCTGGTGGAAGGAGTAGGAAGCCCAGCCTTCACTCCTGTGGAGCTGCTGCTGGAATTGAACCTCCATCCCAGTGGGCCACAGTCCCGCGCACAACCACTACGCCACCGGGACTCAGCCCAGACAGTGTTTCTTTCTGTTGTGCACAGGTCGCTATGGGTCAGAACTGACTTGATTGCATTAGCAATTTAATATTTTAGTTCAATATTTTAATCATATCAAGAAGAGTTGTACAACCAATTTTAGAACATTTTCTTCTTTCTTGGGCTCATTGTTATTAGCGCCCCTCTTCCTCTACCGCTTCCCCTGTCCTGCCCTCAAGAAGTCATTAATCCAGCTACTGAGAGATGCCGTATTTGCCAGTTGCTCTGGGGTGGATTCTGACTCACGGTGACTTCTAGTCAAGGCTCCTCTGGTCGAGCTTAAACTGCTTGCCTTTTAGTGCAGTGCTTCTCAACCTGTGGGTCTTGGCCTCTGCGGATGTCGAACGACCCTTTCACAGGGGTCGCCTAAGACCTCTGCAAAACACTTATTTCCAATGGTCTGAGGAACTGAGACATTGTTCCTTTTTTTTTTTTTTTTGTCTCTAGGCAGGTCCATCCACCTACAGATATAGCCACAAATGAGTACTTGGTGATAAGACTGTTATTCAAGCTACCCCATGCTTCAAGACAAAATTTCATTTACTTGTCATTAGAAATAAACATATCACAATATATCGTTGCAAATTATTTTTGTGATGAATCACTGTGCTTTAATTATGTTCAATTTGTAACAATGAAACTATATCCTGCATATCAGATGTTTACATGATGGTTCATAGCAGTAGAAAAATGACAGTTACGAAGTAGCAATGAAAGTAATTTTATGGTTGGGGGTCACCGCAACATGGGGAGCAGTATTAAAGGGTCACAGTCTTAGGAAGGTTGAGAACCACTGTTTTAGTGAGCAGTTGATTGCTTCAGCATTTGCCTTACCCCTAGAGATCACCCGTCCAACCCTAGATCTTGCTTTCCTCTAATTCACTAGAGAGGACCACTCAAATGAATTTAGTATAGCTTTTCCCAGTCCTCTTAAAGAGCTTTCATATAATACACCTACTATATTAATAGTCAATACCTGGTATTATTGTTATACCTAGGTTCTTCAAACTTCCATCCGTGATATCCTGCATGAAATTCTGTATCCAGCCTTTCTCCGCTCATATTGCATTTCGACACCTATCTATGTTGATTCAAATACAGAGACAGATAGAAATGTGACTTTCTCATGTGACTATAGCCACATTGCTATACAATTGAAAGATCTGGAGACAGGCTGTTTGGGTTGTATTCCACGCTTACCATTGCTAGCTTTGTGACTTTGGCCAAATCTCTTATTTTTTCAACCCCTGCATTTTTTATGTGTAAAATGGGAATTATAAGGGGGGAAGGGAAATATGGGGAGCTGGAACTGGGGGTCTAGGTGGAGGCAGGATGTTTTGAGAGTGATGATGGCAACAAGTATGCAAATGAGGCCTGCATAAAATTGATGTATGGGGCTGAGCCCCGGTGGCGTCGTGGTTGTGCGCGGGACTGCGGCCCACTGGGACGGAGGTTCAATTCCAGCAGTGGGGCTGGGCCTCCTACTCCCACCACCGAAGAGCAGTGATGCCCCAAAAACCAAAAAAAAAAAAATTGATGTATGTATGGATCGTGAGGGGAGGTGTATGAGTACCCAGTAAAATGATTCATTAAAAAAAGGGGGAAGAAAAAAAGGGGGTGAGGGGGAAGGAGGAGCTTATACCAAGGGCTCAAGTGGAAAATGTCTGGAAAGGAATGTGGCAACATGTGTGCAAATGTGCTTGATACAGATGACGTATTGAATGTTACAATAGCTGTAAGAGCCCCCAGTAAAATTATTTTAAAAATGTGAACTCTAGCCATATCTCTCTACTTAGTTGACGGTTTGTCTTACTCTGATGTCTTGGATGTTGCTGTGATGCTGTAAGCTAGGCCACTGTGACTCCAAATAGGTTTCAGTGGAAGAACTGACTACAGAAAAGGAGTAGCTTGCCCATTCCTGAGTGCTGAGCTACTGACAGCTGTATAAGTAACAGGGGAAGAGTATCCGGGATAGTGCCAGAAGACGAGCGCTTCAGGTTGGAAGAGACTCAAAATACAACTGAGGAAGAGCTGCCTCCTAAAAACAGTGTTAATTTTTTTGGGAGGGGGGGCCTCACTGCCCTCTAGTGGGAGTGGGAGGCCCAGCCTTGCTCCTGTAGAGCTGCTGCTGGATTTGAACGACCTAGCCAGTGGGCCGCAGTCCTGCACTCAACCACTACACCACCGGGGCTCACCACAGAGTTAATCTTAACGATATGGATGAGGCAAAACTTTCAGAACCTTCTTTGTCATCTGGGACATGACTCAATGGAGAAGAAACAGCTGCAAACATCAATTTACAATCAGAACGTGAAAGGTACAAAGTGGGAATCTTGGAAAATTGGAAGTCATCAGAAATGAGATAGAATATATAAAGTTCGATATCCTAGGCGTTAATGAGCTGAATGAACTGGCATTGACCATTTCGGATCTGACGATCACCTGGTTTACTATGCTGGGAATGACATACCGAAGCTTCACCTTTGTTATCAAGAGGAACATTTTTAAGAACTATCTTGAAGTACAATGGTGTTTGTGATAGGATTATATTAATTCATCTACAAGGAAGCTTCATAGATAAATTATTATTCAAATTTGTCCATCCACCATTAACACTGAAAATGAAGAAAGCAAAGCATTCTACCCACTTCTTCAATTTGAAATCTATCAGATAGACAATCAGGATGCTTTGCTAATTATGTTATTGGAATGCAAAAGTTGGAAACAAAGAGATAGGCGCTAAGGTTGGAAAATTTGCTGGAGATTATTAAAAATGGTTGCAGCAGAACATCTTAGGGAGCTGGCAGAAATTGAAGCCGGATTTTCGAAGAGGACATGGAACACAGGTTATTGTTGCTGATGTCTTGGCTAATAGCAGAGAATTCCAAATCGGTGTTTACTTGTGTTTTATTGAATATGCAAAGGCATTCATTTGTGTGGGATTGTAGCAAATGATAACATTTGGAAGAAGGCAAATTCCAGAAGACTTCATTGTGCTCGGGGGAAACCTGAGCAAGAGGCAAGTCTTTAGAACAGCCTGGTTTAAAATCAGGAAATGTGTATATCAAGGCGGTAGCCTGTCACTATACTTAGTCTATCTGTGTGTGGAGCAAGGAATTGGTGACGCTGAACAAGATGAAGAAGGGTGTGGGGTCAGAATTGGAGGAAGGCCCATTAACAACCTGCGGTATGCAGCGGCTAGCACCTTGCTTGCGGAAACCCAAAAAAGCTTGTGATATAGATTACACCTCAGTGTAAATGACACCAAAATCCCCGAATCCGCAACACCATAGCAGAGAAAAGATTGAAGTTGCCAAGAACTTATTTTTGCTTGGATCCACAATCAACGATCGTGGAAGCAGCACTCAAGAAATCAAAGGACAGGTCCTTGAACAAATCTGCTGCACCAGACTTCTCCTGTTCCAGATCAAAGTGATCACTTTGCAGACTACGGCGCATCTGACCAAAGCTGTGATATTTCTAATTTCCTCATATCCACATGAAAACTGGACAAGGAAAAAGGAAGATCCAGGATTGAAAGTATGGTGAACTGCCAGAAGCACAAGCACTTACTAGGAATAAGTAAGGCCAGAATGTCCCTTACAAATAAAGACAGCGAGACTTCACCTATGTTCTTTAGACATGTTCTTCAGAGAGACTCATCCCTGGCCAAGAATGACAGCCCTAGTGAAGTAGAGGGTGGACAAAAAAGAGAAAGTTTCAAAGAGATGAATGGACACGATATTTGAAACAATGGGGTCTAATATGACAAAAATTGTGAGTAGGTGGGTGACTGGGCAGTGTTTTTCTCTTGTACGTGGGATTGTTATGAGCAAGGTCTGATTAGACAGTGCCAAACAACTGTGTCTACTTTATTATTACTTTGAGAGTTCATTGAGCTATAATATGGGTGTTACTTAGACTAGTTTCTGCCACCAGAAATGCCCAGCAACTGTGCAACACAAGACATCAGAAGTCACGGTAGGGGGAGAATTGAGATCAACTATTTTCTATGACTTGGAGGTCAGACATTACTCTCCATTCTTGCCTTTTCTACAAATCAATTCTGATTCCATCCGTTCTTCTCATGACACTCTGCTTTTCTGCTAGGTTCAGTGAGTCATTGCATAGTTACACCAAACTTATAGACCTGACTCACAGGGTTCTGGCTTTTGTTAGGAATGTAACAAGCTGTAAGTCAAGATCAGGATCAACGTGGACATAAGATCAACTCAGGAGACAGAATCTCAATCAGGATTTAGCTTCTCAGTCACACTTGTAGGCAGGCCTTACATTCAGCCTGTGCCACCAGATTCCCCTTGGGACTACTGCCACTGACTCATTTGAGCTTGGACACTGCCTGGCTCGGCAATTGTCATAGTCTTTAGATGCACTGATACATGTCTGGAGGCACTCCATTCTGCCAACAAGAAAGCTGGAAGACGTCCAACTGTTTCTCTGTGGGTTGGGAAGCCTAATGAAACCATCTTTGCACCATGTCCTGATTTCTATCATTCCTGCTGCTGTGTTGTCTCATGCTGTTTCTACTGTGATAGTTCTCTCTGTCTCCTGAGTCCAGGAGGTTTTCAATACAGAGATCCAGGGTCCAAAGGATGCATTCTGCTCTAGGTTCTCCTTGATGATAAGTTGCTCTCCTGCTCTGTGAAGTGAGAGCCCTTTTATAAGCCCACGTCTTCCACCAAGACCATGAACGGACCTATCCCTTTGGTAGGCCATGGTTACTTTATTTGGCATAGTAAGTGGTCTAATCCCTTTCGAAGATTGTGACCTAGCAAACCATCTTGATAATTTTATAAGCTCAGGACTAAAAAGGCCATGTGTAAAGAAAAGTCAGCTGTACTCAAGATGGATATTTGTTGTTTTTTAACAACTGGCCGTCCATGTTCAAAGCAAACATGTTGAATTATTTATTTCTATTGATGGCATAGATTTATCCTGAATTCTTGTATTTCGATCAATCATTACTTATATTGTTGCCTGGAAGTGGACTTAAAATCACGAGTATATGGAAGAAATCTGTTCAGTGATTTAACTGTAAGCACTTGTGGCAGTCATGTACTCTCGTGCCAATTTGATTAAGAGTGTAGGGGTGGAGTCTAACCTGTTAATCTGGAGATAGTCAATGAGACCTCTGTGTGGGCATGACTTTCTCTGAGAATTCTGGGAAGTCTCGTGATAGTTAACCCGTGGAAGTGAGAGATTAACAGCTAAGTTGCTTGGAGATACTCTATTGACAAGACACAAAACTCAGTCCCTTGGGACGATTGACGGACAAGACAACATGGCAGCATGCTTATAGATCCTGAGTCCCGGAACCTGGAGGAGCTGGAGGAGAAGCCACATGGACTTGCCCTGATGGAACCAGACCTCTGCGGCCAGTGAAGTCACGTGGAGACTCATGCCTGTGCTGAGATGCTTGGGATGGCACAGGGAGACCCCTGCCAGCACTGAGATGTTTCTACGACTACTGGACACACAAGACTCTGCACCCACTGGCCTGTGATTGTCCTGGCGTCATTGCATGTGCTTCGTGGATCTGAAGAAAACTTTATAGATTGGTATTGAACATATGGGCTAATATTGGACTTAGGGATTTGGACTGGACTGGACTGGGATGCTTTCTCGATGTTCCATTTCTCTTGTATAGAAACCTCTCCCTTATATGCATACGCATGTTTATGAATTTGCTTCTCTAATCTACCCAGACTAACACAACACTGGGTATTGTTGTTATGTGCCATCTACTTAGTTCCAACTCATAGCAATTCCATGTGCAGCAGAGTGAAACACTGTCTTTCATGGTCCTCACAATTATTCTTATGTTAGAGTCCATTGTCACCGCCACGGTGTCACTTTATCTCATCGAGGCCTTCCTCTGTTGTGCTGCCCCTCTATTTTACCAGCATAATGTCCTTCTCCAGGGACTAGTCTCTCCTGACAATAGGCCCAACTTATGTAAGTTGACGTCTTGGCATTCTTGCCTCTAAGGAACTCTCTGGCTGTACTTCTTCCAAGACAGATCAGTCAGCCCTTTTTAGCAGTCCATAATATTTTCTCTACTTTGTGCCTGGAGCATAATTCAATTGCATTGATTTTCTTTAGCCACCCTTATTCAATGCTCAACTTTCACAGGCTTTTCAAGCAGGTGAAAAAATTATGGCGTGGAACAGGTACACCTCAGTCCTCAAAGTAACCCCCTTGCCTTTGAACACTTTATAGCGGTCCTGTATGGCAGATTTTACCTGGTAGATATGAACTATTATCCTCATCTAGGTAATTTCTTTGAATTCTCATATGATATTCTTTTATATGAATACAGTTCCTTAGGGTGGCTACTTTTCCCCCTACATTTTTTCTATGAAGCACATTGTTATGATATTCCTTCAAGAACATGGTTCTTTATGCACATTTGGAAGAGGGCAGTTGTCGCATTGGGATTTGAAACTCAGTCTGTTTAATGCCAAAGCCTTTCTTCATTTAAAGGATTCTATGGAGAAACAAACAGTGCATTATGAGGGTGTGAATGAACCAGGCCCAATCTAAAAATTCTTTGGAAGAGTGTATTGTCCTTAATAGATTACAGTCTTCAAGGAGTCTTTGCCTGAGGATATTGTTGTTATGATAGGACAGATAGGACAGATCTCTTTACTCAGTAAATCAATCCACACTGAGAATTTTACAAAATGTGATACGTGTGAAAACAAACAGTGGGGGAAAAATTATACCATGCTGTCACCAACAATTTTATTATTCTAAGAATTAGAATTTATTGGGGAGTTTATTAAAAAGATTACTTAACGCCATTATAGGCATTTAAACCTAAGTGACCAACTTAAAAAAGGCTTCAACTCAATGTGCCAAAATGTGAATACAACATGCCAGCATGTACTGGGAACCAACAGAGAGGTCTGCAGACCTGGTACCAATCCCAATGATGTGGACATGCCTGCCTCCTCTTCAGAAGAATGCACTTCAAAGGAGAACACTAGGGCTACAACTTGGGGAGAGGGGGTGTCTGATTAGAGTACCCAGGAAAAATGAAAAGGGATAGAGAGGGAGAGGAGGATATCCTGGCCTACCAAGCCCTGAGGATAATATTCCTGTTGAAGCAGGCAATGCACAGAGAGGACCATAAGGCTGGCCCCACCCTGAGACACAACATCCATCAGTAAACCATAGTGCGGTGGGAGACAGCACTGAAGATACAGGGTGGGAATTATGCATAACCTGACCCCATCATGCTGGGGCAAATCCTTAAGGGCATGTAACAGAGCAGCACGGGTAGCAAAATGATGAAATTCCTGGGAAATACCAAAAATAGACTTTGGATAGAGTGTCAGACTCTATTGGAAAACACTTGTAAAGGCCAACAGCCCTTGAACTATTTATAGGCTTTTCCATTGTTGCCAGTGGCTTTCTTTGTGTTGTTTGTGTTGTTATTGTTCTTAACTTCCTTTGTTGTTTTATTTGGCTTTGCCTGTTTTTTGTGCTTAGTAATGTATCTGCATGTCTATCTAGATAAGATAGGTGGATAAAATAATAGGTTGGAAATAAAAAAAACAGAACCAATGGGAGAAGAGGAGGTGGAAGAAAGAAGGCTGGGGTTGGGTAAAGGAGGGACCAACCCAGGGACAAGGGAACAATAAGTGAACTAAAGTCAATGAAGAGAAGGGCATAGGATGCCTAGTGGGACTTAATCAAGAGCAATGTAACAGTGAGGAATTACTAAACCTTAATGGAGGCTGACCATGATGGTGGGACAAGAGGAAAGTAAAAGGAAATAGAGAAAAGAATCAGGAGGGAAAGAATATTTATTGAGGTCTAAATATAGACTATATACTCATTTCTATATGTTAAAAATTAAGGAGATGGATCTTGAGTCTCGACTCCAGAATTCCCTCAACTCAAGAACACCTTCCCAACACAATCACTGAAGACAAAGCGCTTGCATAACAAAATGTGGTAAAGAAAGCTGATGGTGCCCAACTTTCAAAAGATGCAGGGTCTGGGGTCTTAAAATCTTGAAGATAAATCAGTGGCCATCTAGCTGAGAAGTAACAAAGTCCACATGGAAGAAGCATATCCACCTGTGTGATCTTGAGGTGTTGAAGGGACCAGGTATCAGGCATCTAAGACCCAGAACAAACTCATACCCCAGGTGATGGGAGTATGGAGGGGAACCCCAGTGTCCATATGTGGACAATTGGAAAGGCCCTCACAGAAGAGTCACAGGGAAGAGATGAGCCAGTCAGGTTATAGTAGAGCACCAAAGAAACACACAACTTTCCTCTTGTTCTTTGGTGCTTCCTTCCTGTGTTAACCCGGGTAAGCTAGAGAAACAAAATCATAGACATGCATATGGATATAGGGGAAAGGTTTATAACAAGAGGAATGCCACATTGAGAAAGCATTCCAACCCAGTCCAGTTCAAAGTCATAAGTCCGATATTAGCTCATGTGCCCAATATCAGTCTATAAAGTCTCCTTCTGACTCACGAAGTCACAGGCCAGTGGGTGCAAAGTCCTGGCACCGGCAGGAGTCTCCCCATGGTTCCTCGTTTCCAGGGCTCAGAGTCCATCAACAGCTTCCAGCGGTGATAGAAGCAACTCAGCACTGGCAGGGGTCTCCATGTGGCTCCTCTAGCTTCAGAGGTCTGGTTCCATCAGGGCAAGGCTATGTGACTTCTCCTCTGGCTCCCCCAACTCCTTGGATGCTGCCATCTTGTCTGGTCCTTAGTTCATTGTCTCTGAGACTAACTCCCAACAACTGGGAAGATAGCTTCTCATCTCCACGAGGGAAATATCGTGAGATTCCCCAGAAGTCTCAGGAGAAAGCCATGCCCACACGGAGGCCGCATTGGCTACTCAATGGCTATCTCCAGATTAACAGGCTAGACTCCACCCCTACATCTCAATCATGAAATTAACATAAGCACATGACCGCCACACTTCCCCCCACTATTATGACTTCAATTCTACCTTATAAATTGAATTAGACCAGAGCATGCTCACTGCTACAGATAAGAACCCACAACACAGGGAATCCAGGATAGATAAATTTCCCAGGGCCAACAATGAGAGTAGAGATACCAGGAGGATTAGGGGAGGGTGGGAGAGAAAGGGGGGACTGATCACAAGGATCAACCTATACCCCTCTCCCAGGGGGACAAACAATGGAAAAATAGGTGAGGGGTGATGGAGGATGACATAAGATATGAAAATAATAATCAATAACTTATCAAGGGTTCATGAGAGAAGGTTGGGGGAAGAAATGGGGAGCTGATATCAGGGGCTCAAGTGGGAAGAGAATACTTTGAAAATGATGATGGCAGCATATGTGCAAATGTGCTTGACACACTGGAGGAATGCATGGTTTGTGATAAGAGATGTAAGAGCCCCTAGTAAAAGTATTTTTTAAACAAAGACATGATTTATATAAGTAAGAAGGATTGAAACAGTATTTTTTTTCAGCCTGAAATAGTAAATCTTATAAATGAGCCAAGAACTATTCAGCTGTATATCAAAGAACTCAAGGAACTATGGAAGTGTATGACTAATTTTTAGATAATTAGTGGACTATCTGAAAGTGTCAAGTTGGCAAAGCATTACAGAGAAATAGAAAGAAAGAAGAAGAGGACAAGCAGGAGAAAAGAAGACTTTACTGGCAGGGTGGTGATGGGCTAGGGCCACAGCAGCTAGTTCTGCTGGATGGAAACAAGTGACTCAAATATCCAGGAGAGAGGAGTGTCCATTACACTTTTGATCTCTCTCTGGGACAGACAGTACAATCTCCCTCATACAGATCTTTCTCAGCTTCAGGACCTTTACAAAGAAGTTTGGAAATTCAAGTTTCACCATATTTTGTCTTCTTCAGACCTCTGATGACCACCCTGTGGGAAGATATGGAAGTGCACAAGTTGCCCTTGAGACCCAGAGAGCAGAGGACAATATCAAAGCTGTGATCCTTTTTCTGGGTCTACAGACCACAGACCTCACCTTTCCTTTGCTTCCCAAGTCCATGACTGTGTTAGGCAAGGTTGTCTAGAGAAACTAATCCAACGACATGCATATGTCTAAGAAAGAGCTTTATATCAACAAGCAGTCTTTCATCAAAAGAAGGCATCCCAGTCCATTGCAACTCACGTCCACAAATCGGAAGCAAGCCAGGCCTTTTTGAGATGCCTGTAACTGGAAGTGGGTGATGCATAAAATTGAAGCAGGAGGCAGGGAGATCACAGGCTGATGGGAGCACTAGGTGGAACTAAGGTTGGAGGAAATATGGCTGAATAAAGTCGACTCTCAGGGCTGGGCATCACACATTGGGGCCACACCTCGAGGCGGGCAGAGTTCCAGCAGACAGAAAGGTGGAGGGATAGGGAGAGAAGCAGCTCCCAGAGTCGCTCACTCTTAGGCAAAAGGCCATTCTCCAAGGAGGTGTCCTCATGCTACCACCTGTCTGACAGGTTTGACTCCACCTCTATCCTTGAGTGTCTAGTTGACGTAAAGTCGTCCGGCTACCACGATGGCTTTCCTAACAAAAGCACCAGTTGCCATCAAGTATCTTTTGACTCATGATGACGTCATGAGTAGAACTATTCTCCACAGGATTTTTAAAAGTATACCTTTTATTTTATTTTTAAAAAAATCATTTTATTGGGGGCTCATACAACTCGTAAGGCCATCCATCCATCCATCCATCCATCCATCCATCCATCGATCCATTGTGTCAAACACATACATTGGTTGTCATCATCATTTTCAAAACATTTTCTTTCTACTTGAGCCCTATCAGCTTCTCATTATTTCCACTCCCTCCCTCACCCTCCTCCCCTCCCGCACCCTTGATAATTTATAAATTATTATCATTTTTTCATGTCTTATACTGAATGCTGTCTCCCTTCACCAACTTTTCTGTTGTCCATCCCCCTGAGAGGGGGTTGTAGGTAGAACATTGTGATCTGTTCCTCCTTTCCCTTTCTACCTTCCCCTTACTCTTCTCATA
The DNA here is from genome assembly GCA_004026705.1 of Nesogale talazaci. NCBI lineage: Eukaryota > Metazoa > Chordata > Mammalia > Afrosoricida > Tenrecidae > Nesogale > Nesogale talazaci. Next base: position 12,095 of record PVJH01023059.1, on the reverse strand, counting down.
TGGCTACACTCAATTTTGGTCCTGAGAGGTTATTTGTCCTGGACTCCCTGTGCTTCCAGCTCTTATCTGTATCCCTGTACATGTTTTGGTCTGGCTAGATTGGTACAGTAGAATTGACATCATGATAGTGAGGGGGAGGAAGCATTAAAGAACTAGAGGAAAGTTGTATGCTTCATTGATGCTATATTGCACTCTGACTGGCACGTCTCCTCCCTGGAACCCTTCTGTAAGGGGATGTCAAGTTGCCTGCAGATGGGTTTCCATTTCCCACTTCCCCTCATTCACAGTGATATAATTTTTGGGTTTTTTGATGCCTGATACCTGATCTTATTTACACTACGTGATCACACAGGATGGTGTGCTTTTTCCATTTGGGCTTTGTTGCTTCTCAGCTGGATGGCTGCTTGTTTATCGTCAAACCTTTAAGACCTCAGACCCTATATCTTTTGAAGGCTAGGCACTATCCGTTTTCTTCACCACATTTGCTTATGCACCCACTTTGTCTTCAGTGATCGTGTTGGGAAGGTGAGCATCTTGGAATAGCAGGTTAATAGAATACAGTGTTCTTGCATTGAGGGAGTCCTTGAGCAGACACCCAATGTCCATCTGCTACCTTAACACTGATCCTATAAATATATGTACATAGATCTATTTCTCCATCTTCATATATAAATATTTTTACATATGTACATGCCTGTATTTAGACCTTGCCTTCTTGTTCTTTCCTCTATTTCCTTTTACTTTCCTCTTGTCACAATATAATGTTCAGCATTCATTTAGTGTACAGTAATTCCTTTTGGTTCCATTGCCTTTGATTAAGCTTTACCAGGCCTCCTACACTCTCCTTGCCATCAATTTTAGATCACTTGTTGTTCCCTTTCCTTTGGGTTTGTTAACACCCACTTCCTTTCCCCTGCTTTCCCCTCTTCCATGTTCTCCAGAACTGTTGATTGTTTTCTCCTCTACTCCATAGTATTTTTAATGGCTGGCATTTTGGAAGTAGATTGTCAGGCCTTTCTTTCAGGACATTTCTGGGTGGACTCAAGCATCCTTCCATTCAGTTAGCAGCTAAGCAAGTTGATAGTTTGCAACACCTAGGGGTTCCTTGGGTTTCCTACTCCCCATTATTCTACTCAATGCACTAAGACCCTTGGAGAGATGCTGGAATGACCTGCTGGCAGAAGTGTGCCAGGGCCAAATTGGCTGCTTTTGTAGTCCCAGAATGAGCCTCCTTTTCTTTATCTGAGAAGGAGTATAAATACTCACACTCATCCCAGATGTGCTGTATAATGCAGTGAAGGGCTCAGCACAGAGCCCAGAAAATGCTACATCTTCATGGCTCTCTGGGAATCAACAACAGTACTTTACTATGCTCCCTGAGTAAGAGAGAAAGGCTACAGACTATGAAAGCTGAGGCCATTTCTCTGAGGTTCATTCCAACTCTCCACTTCTTTCCAAACTCTAAATCTAATCCTTGAAGTAGTTTGATAGAAACATCAACCCCATAGAGTGGGGCTTCCAAGTGGACCTCTTGGATGAAGGTAGACCAGTCCTAGTTGAGAACAGCTTGAGTCTCAAACCAAAGGGACTTTACAGACATTCCTCTTTCAATGTATACTCTGCCCTCTGGGAAGTTATCTTGTTGGGGGGAAGCCAGCCCCTCACACTAATCATGGGTTCAGTAAGCTCAACTGTGCAGTTAAAATATATAAAGATTGTAGTAAAGTCATAGAGAATAAGAATGATAGAAGAGAAGGTAAAATAAAGGCGTCAGACACATTTCAGGGTAGCATGCTCACCTCCTGGACAGCCATCATCTCACCAGCCAAGTCCAAGCCCAGTGGGAGTGGAATAGAAAGGAGAAGAGAGAGAGAGAGAGAGAGAGAGAGAGAGAGAGAGAGCGCAAATTATTTCTAACCAGAGTTTATGCATCTTTTGGGGGTGTGTAAGTCCCCTGATTACTGGTAGAGACATATGGCACAGGAAGGGTTTATACTATAGGTAATACAGTAATGGGAGGAGGGCTATCTAGGGGTGTACATGCTACAGGAAGAGGGGGGATTAAAGGTATGTATGTAAAAAGATGGGCAGGTCCTAGATTCACGATGGCGGCCTAACCTTGATTATCCTTGATCTGGAGACTTGATTTAGTCTGAGCCCTTCAAGAAAAGCAATCTACTGTCCTGAACAGCAGGAAGTGAACTCCACTTAGGCTTGAAGAGACAACAGGGTCTGCTTGCTCTGGATGGCTGATGTCTTCAAGCAGATAACTTGACAATCATCTACCATTAGTTGCAAGCAGTGCTTAGGTCTGACATATATGTTAGGAGGCAAGAAGCTGGTTAAAGTCTTTTTATGTCCCACAATCTTGAATGACCTCAGGGCTAACTACACAGTTAAAGCAAAGGGGAAGAAACTCACCTCAAGGCTATGGTATAAAGGCCCAGAAGAGTATATTCTACTTTTAAAAAGAACATAGCTTTCAGGAACTTTGTTTCTGTGTGTCCCAGTTACTGTGAGGTCTGCCCCTCACCACCACCACCCCCACGCCAAGTTGTTCTGGAAATGATTGCTTGTTCAGAATTATTGTTGGTCTGTGTTGTGATATGGACCACATTTTTAAACAACTAGTTAAGTTAATAAATTCATAACAATATCCACAGATATATTTTCCATAAATATAAGTCAATATGATACAGTCTAGTTTAAAACAGCTCACTTAGATAATTGAGGAAGGAACAATTAGTCTCTGATGTACTAAAAAGACACATTGCAAAAATGAGTGTTCCCAAGTTTGTGCCAAATTTACTCCGTAGAATTTCATATGAAAAACAATCAATTAAGTAGACATTCTTTTAATGGTAATCAAGATGATTTATGGGCCCATCCTGAGAATATGAAATTTATGGAGATAGAAAAACAATAAATCAAAGCATAGTGGGTAAATCACACTTCATGAGTGCTAGGTCTATTTATCTTCTCAAGATTAAGACCTTAGAACATAAATTCAGATTTGTAGATGAAAACATTTAAATGAAACCCCTTCACATCCCATGGTTCTAGAAAAGTAGTGTAATAAGTAGAAAGTGCATAGGTGTTTGATTAGATTAGATTAGATCTGCTTCAAATCATGACTCTGCCATTTATTAAAGGAACCCTGGTCGTGCAGTTATTAAGAAGTTGGCTGCTAACTGAAAGGTTGTCAATTTGAACCTTCCCAGCCACTTTGTGGAAGAAAAGACCTTGTTATCTTCTCCAGTAAAAAGAACCTCATGGGGCAGGTCTATGCCATCAGTTGGGTCACTGTGAGTTCAAATCAACTCAAAACACCTAACAAAATGACACCACTGCTTATGTAACTGTATGGACACATTATATACTCTACCTAAGTATTCTTCCTATCAACACTTTCAAGAAGCTTTTTGCAGCTGATTTAACAGCAGTTCTTCTTCTTCTTTTTTTTTTTTTTTTGGGCATCACTGCTCTCCGGTGGTGGGAGTAGGAGGCCCAGCCCCACTGCTGGAATTGAACCTCTGTCCCAGTGGGCCGCAGTCCCGCGCACAACCACTACGCCACCTGGGCTCAGCCCCCCTTCCATTTTCTTTTGATGCATCCTGCATTGTTCAATATTTTGACCCTCTATGATGCAAGTTCCGTTTTGAAATTTTCTTTAGTCCTTTCAGCTTGAGAATGCTAAGTGTGTTCTTTTTTGGTTTCTTAACTCCTGGTTTTGTCACAGTTCATTGTTTTACATCATTTTGTCTTTCAGAACCGCCCTTCAAAATCCTTATTCAGTTTTTCAATTCATCATTTCTTCTATTTTCTTTAGCTTCTCTATGTTCAAGAAAACATTTCAAAGTCTCTTCTAATATCCACTTTAGTCTTTTCATTCTCTCTTGCCCTTTTCAAGACCTTTTGTTTTCTTTGTACGATGTTCTTGATGTCACCTCACAGCTCATTGGCACATCATGTCATTGGTGGTCAATGTGTCCACTCTGTTCTCGAGTTGCTCTCAAAATTCAGATGGGATATCTTCAAGGTTGTATTTTGATTCTTGTGACCTTGATTTAATTTTCTTCAATGTTAGCCTGAACTTACATTATAAGCAATGGGTGGCTTATTCCATGGTCAAACCCTGCCCTTGCTTTGGCTTCTGATATTGAGTGTCATTATTTCTTCCAACAGATGTAGTCAATTTGATTCCTATGTATTCCATCTGGTGAGGTCCAAGTATGCAGTCACCATTTATGTTGTTCAAAAGATACCTGCAATGAAGAAGTCCTTGATCTTGCAAAATTCTATCATACGATCTTCAGCTCCATTTCTCAACAGGATCACATCTTCCAACTGTCTCTTCCTTTTTGTTTACAGCTTCACATCTCAAAGATCAATACATCTTGAATGCATATTTGATCAATTTCAGACTGAAGAGGTAGAATTTCAAAATTTCTTCAGCAGTCACTTTGGTGAAAATTAGAATGATAATTATATTAACTGGATCTACTTGTAGGTTTATAGAATTATCCTGTCACAGGCAGTATTTTACTTCAACAAACATCTTGAGATGTCCTTTTTGACAATTAATGTATCACTGTTTCTCTTGAACTTTCCATTAGCAGCATAATTGACCATAACTGTCTGATTCAAAATGGTCAATACAAGTCCATTTCAGCTCACTAATTCCCAGCACATCACTCTTTATGGATTCCATTTCATTTTTGAAGACTTTCCATTTTTTCAGATTCTCACTTCGTACATTCTATTTTTCAAATATTAATGAATGCTAGCAGTTGTTTCTTCTCATTTAGACTCATGCCCAATAGCAAATGAAGCCCCTGAGAGGTTTGCTCATCTAAGTCACTGTGGTTGATTCTACTCTGAGGAGGCAACTCTTCCTCAGACATACTTTGAGTGCTTCTTCACCAGAGTGGCTTCTTTTCTGTCCTCCATGAGACATTCATAAAGTATCCACCAATTAGTTCTTCTGAAATGGACAGCTCTTCCTTTTTTGCTGTCTGTTCTTACTCTGGAAGCTCCACTGAAGGGTGGAGCTTGCAAAGACTTACCTTGGGTGACCTTGAATACCTTGTTGGTATTGAAATAGCGGTGACATAGCTTATAGGATCACTGTAAAAGACAAACCAACATAGTGTGACAAACTGACAGAAAAGTGGTGGAAAACATGTTAGACATAATCAAACACCTTGAACGAGTCGCTGGAACCACAAAGGTCGATGGACATAACATAATCCACAAAGACAGTGTTCCTTCCACATCCTGCTCTTGTGAGTGGTGACTGAAGTCTTAAATGCTCACGAGAAGCCACCTAAGGTGCCACTATTGGTTTCTCTCTGCCTGGAGGAAAGAAGAACGGAGATAATAGAAGATGCATGAAAACATTCAGTACATTGGACTCATGAGCCCCATGAGCGTCAGTCTCCGTGACCCTGAGACCAGAAGAACTAGATGGTGTCTGAATGCCACTACTAATTGTTCTGAAAGAGATCAGAATCGAGGGCTCTGGACAGAGCGGACAACAAATGTGGAGCAACAGCCACAATCAAAAACGATTAGACGTACTGGTCAGACAGAAAAAGATGTATGAATTAGATGTACTGGGTCGGACAGAAATGGGAAGCCCCCAAGTCTGTGGGCCTTTGCCACACTAAAAGTCTGGACATCTCCTCATGGCTCAACTTTCAATCCAAAAAATAGACAGGTCTATAAAGGGGACAGTTACGCTCATGAAAATAATCAATCATTTTAAATCGATAGGGAGACATTTAATAAAGGACAACATTGAGAAGAACTAGGAAAGAAGGAGAAATGAAAAGAGGAAACACAAGGAGGGAGCAGACAAGTGATATTATGGTGCAGATTGCAATTAATGTCAAGAAACAAAATATGTATGAATTATTTAACGGAAAGTGGAGCTCCTCTATAAGTCTTCAACCAATTCATAATAGAAAGATTAAAAAGTGCTTTCCTCAGTGTGTAATCTAGTTTTGACTTTATTGTTAGCAACGTAGTATTTATAGTAACCCTTACACAAATAGGGTTCTGAGATGAAACTCTGTTGTGTGCACACCTCTTCCTCCAAAGTGCATGAATGCATTTTTCTCAATTATTGTTCTATGGGAAGTTCAATGCTATTTAAAGAATAGTAAATTATTCCCTCCTTTAAACTCTTTACTAAAAAGGAGTCCTGGTCATGCTGTTGGATAAATGTTGGACTGCCAACCACAAGGTCAGTGGGTCAAATGCAAGCTGTTTTTCAGGTGAAAGAGGAGACTATCTACTTCCATAAAGATTTACAGTCTTGGAAACTATATACAAGGTGCTATGAATTGGAATCAATTTGGACTTGATTTTTGGCCTTTGCTTCTTTACTATGGAATTTTAAAAGCCTTTTTTCCCCTCTCTCATTTTTCAAATGCCAAATATTTCAGAGCTAAAATCCCCCCAGTGGATGTGGCTATAAAGGAACAGATTCACGGCAAGATCCTGGCTTAGCTCAGGGAAATAGTCCTTGAGATGTAGCCAGGCGGTATTATCCACAGTCATTTCAGCTCAACCTTTTTGATCCCTAGGAAAGGAAATCTCAGTCATTTCACTCAGGAGGTACCAGATTTGTGTTTTCATGATGTTTTACGGAAGCTTATGCCACACCAGAAGCCTATGCTTAAATCCTGCATGATGTCATCCTGTTGTTCACAGTCCATCACTTGTATCATCACCCTGATGTACTGGGTGGCAGTGCCAAGGTCATTCTGAAGATAACTCCCTGTGGGGTTAGGCAGGTGACCTAGAGCGAAGGTTCTACAGAGATCTTGAGAAGCAATTTGATATCATAGGGCATTAGACCTCACAGGACATCATGGTCAGACATAGTGCCCTGGGGCAAGTTTGTGTCTCCCTCTGTGGCACCCTGGTGAGTTTTGAGTGACTTTGCCCCTCCTTTCATGCTTGGGAATGTATGCATGATCGTGTGTGTGTGTGCACATGTGGGAGGGGAGGGATGGGCTTTGTCTTAGACTGGGCTCTCTAGCAAAGTAAATCCAGTGATGCTTAGAGATGCCTCTGTATAGAGAGACTCTTATCAAAGGAATGGATACCCAATTGTAGAGGCAAGCAAGTTCCAAGGCCACATGTCAGGTTGGCTCTTCTTTCACATAAATGTGAAACTGCAGGTGTTGATGATTCTAAGATCAACAAGCCAGATGGCATGCTTCTGGCTGCAGAATCTAAGGACTCATAGGTGAATTGGAGGGCAGAGTCTGAACCAGATGTCGGACCAAAGCACTCAGATTTTTGTTTCCTGAAATGCAGTTATCTTACCCTGAAGCAGCACAGACAATTTGCTCACACATAGTTAGAGGAAGAACATTTTCTAGGTTTATTAGAAGATTTTAGGGAGGAGACCAACAGCAATACAGTCTGCCTCTGTGGTGACCTGTTCGAAATCAGAGTATGTAGAGCATATATACCTTATACTTTGTAATTTGTGCTTTGGGGAGACACATATAGATGTTTTAGGTTAACTCAGCTTTCAGAGTAACCACGGGACACAATGAATGTTCACTAGGAGCAAGCACTGACACAATAAGGTTCTTTAAGTCTTAGGCCATTCTCAGGATGGCCTGAGTTTGTTGATTAACTAGATCGTAGGGTCTAGCTTTTAATCACTAACAATCAAGTTAATAAGGAAAGACTCCTAGCAGTGTCTGGACCCGTTAGGTGGTATCTACATCCAGCCTGTTTATATTTCAGGAATCTATGAAAGATTCTATACAGGTTGCATTCAACAAAGTACCTTAGGCTAACTGCATATCATGAGACGGGTTCCCTCCACCTGCATTAAACAGATGAACTTAAGTTACATTTTTGTAAGGCATGAAAGATGTCAGGCACTTTCCTCCTAAGAACAAAGGTAAACGTTGAGGGGATTAAGCAGGGAAACAAGATTCAATCTATGTTTTAAAAAGATTGCAACAGCTGTTCTATCAGAATATGGGATTTGAAGGTGTCTATCAGCACAACTCAGGGGACAGTGGCGATTTAGTAGTAGAATTCTTACCTTCCGTGCTAGACATCTGAGTTTAATTCCTGGCCAATGTACCTCATAAGCACTAGCACTAACATAATCACTAATGTCAAATAGACTCCAGCGGACTAGGAAGGACCAGGAAGAAAGGCAGGATGATCTGCTTCCAGATAGCAGAAGACAACCCTGTGGACACATGGGTCCTATTCTGCCATGTATGGGTCCCTATGAATGTGTGTGTGTGTGTGTGTGTGTTCCTCGAAGCAGATAACACGAGCTCAGAATTCAGTGCATTTCAAAAGCCTTTGCTCTTTTATAGCTCAACCCAATGATTATCCTTGTTTGGTGCCTTCCTCTTCCAGGGCTGCCTAAGCACAAAGCACAAAGAAATATTTGTAACTCTCTAGCATCCTGATGCATACACCTTCAATAAATATTTGCAAATCAGAGAAGCTATCGTGAACATTCTGACAAAAATGCTTCAGGGCCTGGTGATCTGATACTGAGTGCACGTTTGTCATCATTGAAGGTTCTCTGGAAGTACAATTGTCAAGTGGTTGGCGTCTAACTCAAAGGTTGCAGTTGGAGTCCTCCAGCAGAGCTCTCAGGAGAAAAGATCTGCAAAGATTTGTTGTTGTTGTTGTTGTTGTTATTGTTGTTGTGTGTCTCATAGGGAGTCATTGGGACTGCAGGAGAGAGAGAGAGAGAGAGAGAGAGAGAGAGAGAGAGAGAGAGACCACACTCTCAAAGGAAGCATCACCAGACTGACCACCTGATTGACGAGTGGACTCCACCCCATCACCTTCACTCAGGTACAAGTTGACATAAAATCTCAACACCACATTTACATGTCTGATTTTATTTCCTCATTAATTCTCATAAACATTCTGAGAGACAGATTAAAAATTAATTTTGTTAACATATAGTTTACACATCATACACTTCAAGAGTCCAGTCATATTAAAAAGAGTTATATCACCAGTTCTCAAACATTTTCTTGCTTTTTGTACTCATTGTGATTTAGCTATCCATTTCCCTTTAATTTCCCTTCCCATGTCCCTAATAAGTTGAGAATCGATTCAGTTACTGGCTCTATAGATTTACCTATCCTGGATCTCATATACTGGCATAAACAACAACAACCCTGCCTACCAACCAATAAAAATAACAAAAATCAGAGAAAAGTCTCAATGGTAAAGAAAGCAGGAAATGTTAAAAATTTGAACAAGATTAAAATAGGTCAAAAGGAGACCAATTAATAAGGTGTTAGATTTTAACCTAAGTGGTTCTACAACAATCCACTTTTCTTATTTCCTTTCTTTTAAAACATAATTTTATTGGGGGTTCATATAACTCTTAGCACAATCCATACATACATACAATGTATGTCAAGCACATATGTACATTTGTTGCCCTCATCATTCTCAAAACATCTGCTTGCTACATAAGCCCTTGATATCAGCTCCTCATTTGCTCCCCTCCCTCCCCCTCATAAGCTCTTGTTAATTTATAAATTATTGTTATTTTGTTATATCTTACACTGTAAATGTCTCCCCTCACCCACTTCCCTGTTACACTTACCCAAGGGAGGAGGATATATGTAGATCCTTGTAATTGCTTCCCCCTTTCTACCCCACCTTCCTTCTACCCTCTGGTATCTCCACTCTCACCATTGGGCCTGAAGGGATCATCTATCTTAGATTCCCTATGTTTTCCGTTCCTATCTGTACCAGTGTACAAAAAACCCTGAGATAAAGAGATGTACTTTGTACAAGATCACACTGGTGGTATGTAACATAACTGGGATTTTAGCTCAAGTAGTTTGTCACTCTAGTCAGTGGCTTTAACCTTGGTGCTAAATTACCTCTCAGTGTTTTCTGTAGCACAGGATAAGGAGCCCTGCTGGTGGTGTGGTTACAGGGTAGACTGCGCTCCATAAGATCATCAGTTGGACATTACAATCCACGCTGTGATAGAAATATAGGGCTTTCTAATCCTATAAACAATCACAGAAAGCCACAGGGGCAGTTCTTCCCTGTCTTAGAGAGTTTCTGTGCATTGGCATTAGGTCAATGACAGCGAGTTTGGTATTTATTATGGTATAGAATACTATGATTCTCTCATGAGACCACTCCCTTTTAAAATTTTGTCATTGAAAACATACACCAATTCAACCATTTCTACATATATATCCCAGTGGAATTGGCTATGCTCTCTATGTTGCACAGCCATTACAATCCCCCTTTCTGAGTTGTCCTTGCTGCATTAATGTATACTTGCTGTGTCAGTCCGGGTAGACTAGAGGAACAAATTTCACAGACATGCATATGGATATAAGGAAAGGGTTTATATACAAAAGGAAGGTGACACTGAGAAGGCATCCCAGCCCAGTCCAGTACAAAGTAATAAGCCCGATATTAACCCATATGCCTGAAATCATTCTATAAAGCCTCCTTCAGACTCAGGAAGTCACAGGTCAGTGGGTACAGAATTCCGGTGCTGGCAGGGGTCTCCCAATGGCTCCTCGCTTCCTGGGCTCAGGGTCTATCAACAGCATGCCATTCCAATTTCATAGGTCTGGCTCCATCAGGACAAGGCCATGTGGTCTCTCTGCCGGCTCCTCCAGCTTCACGGATGCTGCCATCATGCCTTTTTCGTGATTCATCATTTCTCTCTAACTCCCAACAACTGGGGAAAGATAGCTTCTCATCTTCATGAGAGAAATATCGCGAGATTTCCTAGAAGTCTCAGGAGAAAGCCATGCTCACATAGAGGCCTCATTGGCTACTCAATGGCTATCTCCAGATTGACAGGCTAGACTCCACCCCTACATCTCAATCATGAAATTAACATAAGCACATGACTGCCACACTTGCTACCCTCTATGGATTCTATCTAATTTTTAAATTTACTGTTGTCACTTTGATGTCATATAGATACTTCCTAAAAGAGCATAATGCTCAAGGCAGAGACCAAAAGAAGATGGAAAAAACACGTAGTCACTGTACCAAAAGAACTAATTGACACCCAACCATTTCAAGAGGTAACTTATGAGCAAGAACTAGTGGTACTGAAGGAGGAAGCTGAAGATGTTCTGAAAGTATTAGCCAAAATTAAGGCTCCAAGAATTGATCAGATATTAATTTCAATGTCTCAACCAGCTGCCGAAGCCTGGAATCATTGATTTATCCATGCCCAGGGTATTTGGAAGACTGCTACTTGGCCAACAGACTGGAAGAGATGCATATTTGCACCCATTCCAAAGAAAGGTGGCTCAGCAGTATGCTTGAGTCCTCGAACAATGCCATGAGTATCACATACATAAAGTAAATTGTTGCTGGAGATCATCTAGCAGTGGTCACAGCAGCACACTGACAGGCAGCTTACAGAGGTTCAGACTGGATTCTGAAGCGGACAGGGAACAAAGTATATCATTGATGATGCCAGATGGATCTCGACTGAAAACAGAGCATATCAGAACAATGTTGACTTGTTTCTATGCCAAGATATTCAACTGTGTGAGTCATAACAAGTTATGGACACTTTGAGAAAAATGGAAACTGCAGGACACCTAGTTTTGCTCATGCGAAACTCACACAAGGATCGAGAGGCAGTTACCCGATGAGAGCTAGGGAATATCACAGTCTAAATTCAGCAACGGGGTGCAGCAGGATGGCGTCCACTCACCACACTAGTTCAATCTATATGCTGAGCAAATAATCAGAGAACCTGGGTTATATAAAGAAGACCGTGGCATCATGTTTGGAGCATGATATAGAGGTGGCACCACCTTGATTGCTAAACATGAGAAGGGCTTGAAGCCCTTGCTGATGAGGGACAAAGATGGCAGGCTTCAGTATGGTCTTCAATGTAAAGAAGAGCAAACTCCTCACAACTGGACCTATAGGTCATGGATTTCATCTGGCAGGGATCCACATTTAAAGCTCACGGAAGCAGCAGTCACGAGTTCGAATGATGTCTTGCTTTGGGTAAATCTGCTGCATGGGTTGAAAAGCAAGGTCATTACTTGACCCAAGCCATGGTAATTTCA
>PVJH01023058.1:0-35525 GCA_004026705.1 Nesogale talazaci | reverse complement strand
AAAATGATTAATTTTTTTAAAAAGGGGGGGGGAGGGAAAGGGGAGGGTTTTTTTTTTAAGGAGCTTGTATCAAGGGCTCAAGAGGAAAATATTGGGAAATGTATGTGGAAATATGTGTGCAAATGTGCTTGATACAAATGATGTACTGAATGTTGTAGTAGCTGTAAGAGCCCCTAATAAAATTAAAAAAAAGAAAAAAATACTAAAAAAAAAAGATGATGGAAAAGAATATAGTCACTACACTAAAAGTAACTATGAAGCATGATCCAATGGTACTGGAAGGAGTTTAAATTGCACTGAAAGCATTAGTTAAAAAGTTAAAAACAATGCTCTAGGAATTGATGGAATTCCAATGGAAATATTTCATCAGTAAGCTGATGAAACACTGAAAGCAATCACCTGTCTATGCCAGGAAATTTGGAGGACAACTCTTGGGTCAAATGACTACAAGGTATTCATTCCAAAGGAAGGTAAATCATCAGAATGAACAAATGTATTAATATCACATGCAAGTAAAATTTTGCTGACAAGCATCCAACATCATTTCCAGCCATATAATGACCCGCCGTCTGGCCAGAGAAAAGGACATAAAATAAGGAATATCATTGCTGCTGTCAGATGGATCTTAACTCAAAGCAAAGAATACCAGAAAGATTTTCACTTGTGTTTTATTGACTGTGCCAAGGCATTTTGGATACTTGGACCATAGTCAAACAGAGACAGCCTTGAGAAGAAAAAATTCTAGAACAATCTATCATGTTCATGAGTTCAAACATAAGAAAAGTTGTGAAGATGGCTTCATTCTATTGAACATAGGATAGCTAGGTAATGGAACCAACTTACAGCAGGTAACAACTACTTTAAGACTGATCTGTCTTGATTTCTTCACTCAACAATTCCTTTCTCTGCTCGGTTAGGTCTAATGATTACATGAAACTCTTTGGGATTTTGAGTTTTAGCTGTGCTTGTTTTCCCTTATCTCAGTGGTTCTCGACCTTTCTAATGTCACAATCCTTTAATACATTCCTCATATGTTGTGGTGACTGCCAACCATAAAATTATTTTCATTGCTGATTCATAACTATAATTTTGCAAGTTATGAATCAGGTGATTCCTATGACAGGGCTGTTTGACCCCCAAAGGAATTGAGTGGTTGAGAACCACTGTCTTATCTGGGTATTTCACTCTAAGGTAACATAAGAATTTGCAATGTCTTTTTCTACAACAGAATTCAAACTTGTTATTTAAGAGTAATTTCTAGTCTTGAGAAAAGGCCAAAATCGGTTCCTTCCCTTTCATTTTAATTATATCAATATTCTAAACCTGAGAATCTGAAATATGCCTAACACGAAGGCAATGCTGAAATTAAGAAAGAATTAAAAAGTTATCTTGTGGCCTATGTGCAACCTAATGGGAAACTTACTGCATTGAGTAGATATTGATTCAAAATCCTTTAAGACAGCAGGACTGTCCCGCTTGGGTTTTTGAGACTATGAAATTTTACAAGCGCATATAGAGCCATCTATCTTTCACCTGAAGAGGAGCTGTTGTAGTCAAACTGCCATCCTTACAGTTAACAGCCCAACATGTAACCCACTATACCACAAAGACTTCTTCTAATGGGAAAAATAAAACAATAATTGTTATAAACTGCTGAATGTGCTGATGTTATTTAAAAACACCACACATCATTAAAAAATCACTGCTGTCAAGTCAATTCTGACTCTTGGTAACCATATAGGACAGAGTAGAATTGTCCCTTTGGGGCTTTGTGATTTAAATTTTTCCAAGTGCAGAGTGGCTGGTGAGTTCAAACCCCTGCCCTTGAACTCAGCAGCTGAATGTTTAGCTCACAATGCCACCAGGCCTCCTTGTTTCAGTAGTAAAACTCATTGCCATCAAATCAATTCTGCCTCATAGCAGCCTGAAGGGCACTACGGAACTGCCTCTGTGGCGTTTCTGATCCTATAACTACTTACAGGACTAAAAGCCCAGCCTTTCTCCCTCAGAGTGGCTGCTGCTTTCAAACTGCTGACCCTGAGGAAAGCAGTACAATGCATAACCACCACGATGTCCCAGGGCTTCTGTTTTAATGGGGGTTAATATTTAATGAGCTTCTACTCCTGGTGAAGTAGTGGGCTACACAGTGAGCTGTCCACCTTAAAGTTCAAAAACAAAAGCCACTCTGGGGGGTGGCAGTAGGGGGACCACATACCTCCCAGGAAATTTTACAGTTGTGCCAATGCACAGGGGCAGTTCTACCCTGCACGATAGGCTTGATAGGAATTGGAATCAACTAGATGGTAGTTTCTTCTTTTGATTCTGTTTATCAAGCACTGATATAAGCACTTTAAACATTATTTTTGTAAGTCTCACAACTCTATGAGGTGATTATTATCTTGCTATTTTACAGGCCAGTAAATTAGGCTACACAGAGAACTAACGTACTCAAGGTCACATAAGTAGTCAATTTCAATGACAGTTATAGTTTTCGTGGGCTTCAGTGGTATATTCATTGGCATTAAAAAGGAGGAAATGGATTATTCTAAATGGATCACCCAAGTGCCCAACAAATGCATCAATCAAAAACAACTATATGAAATTAGAGAATCATCTCTCCTTATATTTTTCTCTTCAGTCATATTCTGCATTACTTAGTTTGTCATTTTCTGTGACAGGTTTGAATGATAAAATGTTAACTTATATTATTATACCTATGTAATTTATCAGTTATAATAATTTCAATACTCTTATAAAAAGAAACCATGAAGGATTTTCCTACCATAATGTATTTTTGAAACATATGCTGGTTCAGGTGAAATGACAGGTTCTGCAGGAATAGGAGGAGGACCTGTGAACATATCACAAAGAAATGTTAAACATTCTAAGATTCCCACAATCACTATTCAGTAATAAAACAATAATCCAGGAATGATTACTTTTCCTGTATACGTGTTAACTTTGATACACATCTTGGCTAAGCAAATTTTCTAGATTTCCTGATCTTTTGATGCAGTATAGAAAGATGAGGCCAAGATCTTAAGTCTTATAAACTCTATTTAAGATTGCTGAGTCAGAACTGATTCAGTGGTGATAGGGTGTGGTCAGGCTGGTTTGATATATATAGCTTGCTTATAATTAAACATCCTTAAAAACCTTTAAAAAGCTTATCTTAGATGCTTATAATTACTTTGTTACTTATATTCTATCAAAATTGTAATGAAGTAAAAACTATTATCATCAGCTATTTTGCCAATTTCTTGAGCAATATTTTAGTTGCATATTTTGCAAAGACTTTACAATTTGGTTCCCAAGTTAGGAAAAACTTGAAAGGGGGGTGGGGAACAACACAATAAACTAAAGAGTTATAAAGAGATCCTAAAAGTTTAAATGAAGACTCTGCAAAATTCACTTTGAAAATCTTTAAAGATTAGATGCACAACATTAATTGCATAATATGAACTCAATAGTTACAGGGGGGAAAACAAAAACAAATTTGTACTCAAGTCCTGACAAATTAGCAGAGAATTTAGTAACATAATTTTCTTTTGCTAATGAAATATCCAAGAGCATTTTACCAAGAGCATTTCACTAGCCTTGCATAGATTCTGACTTATTGTGACTCTCTAGAGGGGCCCAAGGCATTTAAGGCTTTATGGGCGTAGACAAGTTCAACTTTCATTCACGGAGTAGCTGGTGTGTTTGGCCCTCTAACCTTGCAGTTAGCAGCCCAATGCGTACCTGAAAGGTCCAGGTGTTAGACGTTAGCAATCAGACGGCAGAACGACATAATTCAAATCCTGAAACATTTTTCTGGAACTTAGCAAGTAACTCTTTATTAGCCTCTTCTGTCAATTCCGCCAGAAAAACTATGTTCTTCATATACTGTATAATTTAAAATATTTACCTGATGTTTCTAAAATTCCTGGTTCAGGTTCATCCAATTGCAGAAGTTCATCAAGAGCAAGTTTTGCTGCATTGGATCGAGACTCCTTTTTATTTTGTCCTAGTCCTGTCTTGTATTGAATACCGTCCACCACAGCACAAAAAGCAAAATATGGTCCCAAAACATTACCTTGAAAAAGAACTCAGAATGAATGTCACAGTATGTCACAGTATGTCTTGGAATAGTATATAGACAAATGCCCCATTAAAATTTTGTAAAATGACTTTTTTTAGAAAAGTTTTTGGATATGGTAATCGGTTCTTTGAACTCATGGAAGTTAAAACAGAATCTGGGGAGGCTCCTGAACTAGTTCTGAGGCCCCCTTCGAACAATCAGTTTGGATCCAGATGCAAGGCAAACAAAAAAGGCAGCTTTAGAACACAAGTTATAGCTGGGTCATCTTTAGAACCCAAAATATGTATCGAATGTACTGAAAGACAAAATGTGAACTTCTTGTCATCATTAGGATCTGTTTTTTCACACCGCAATAGCAAATACACGAATTTTTATCCATTCTCGGAATAACTCATAACTCTTACAAGCACTAGGATACAGACATCTTGAAGAAATCCTATGTACACATTGTTATTTACTTGCGTCTATGAAAGCAATTCAATTGGTTATAATCTTATACCAGGTAAAGGAAGGGAACTCAAAGAGAAACAAGCTATCCTAAAGAATTAGACTGAATGTCTAGTTATTCGAAATTCCTAAAAGAATTATATTTATCTAATAACCTATCGGGGGTGGGGGGGCGTGGGGGGGGGAATCACTGCCCTCTGGTGGTAAACATCTTTGAAATGTACAAAGACTTTTCTGATTCACATTTTATTTGCTGGTATTTGGATTTTATTTTTGCTAGCTGTCATCTTGTGAGGTCCACCTACTCAAGGTGGCTCATGGACGAAGTAACAAAACATCACTCGGTTCTGTTCTATCCCCAAATTGACTGTAGATTAGACTATTATGATTAAGGTTTTCGATGGTAACTTTTCAGAAATTTACATCCAGGCTACATCCTAGAGTCTCAGTCTGGAAGCTTCACTTAAACCTAATTAGCTTTATAGAAACATGAAACCTCCACTGACAGGCAGGTGGCAGCTGTGCATGAAATATACGGCTCCGGAATTGGATCTAAGTCTTTTCCATTTTTGATTTGGACTTTTTATGTCATAAAGAGCACTGATGTAATAGTGGGCTATGTATTGGGCTGCTAGCCATATGTCGGCAGTTTGAATCCACCAGCCACTTTGAGGGGCACAGATGAGGTTTATTGTTTCTGTCAAACTTTATACCCCAGCATAGGAGCTTTAGGGATTACTTTTACTTTGCCTTATAGCAGTGTTTCCCCCACTGGGTGATTCTAGGCTAAGGCAATGCTTTCAGGGCACAAAAGCAGGTCTCTACCCTGGATTACGGGTTATATAGCAAAGATTTTTGTACTGTGGGTCATGGCACATATTGGGTCCTATAAGTGAACACAGAGGTCACAAAACATTTTATAATAGTAAAAGGTTTCTAAACATGAAATGATCAAAAATTAAATGCATAATGAATACAGGGTGTTTTTAGGAGCACCTTGCCCATGTTGCAAATTTCTTGGATGAAAAGGAGTCCAAAGTGGAAGCAGTTTAAGAAGCCCTGGGATTTAGGATAAAAATTCCAATGCATAGGGCAAGGTAAGAAATGTGACAAGGGAAAAGGAGGCCAAATAATTGACACAGTATAGTATTTGCTTTTCCAGTTGTATATCTTAACTGTTTAATTGCTTATGGATGGCTAGGTAGTATGTTGCTGTAATTAAACCTCATATTCATAATCACAAAACATTTACTTTTAATTTTTAGTGAAAAAATATTTAACACACATCAAGGTTGATAAGTAATTCTGGTAAATTTTTTTGAGTGTGGTAGTCTATATTTTTTGCAGTTTATATTTTCTAGACATTTTAAAATATGTACAATACATCCTGTACATTTGCTGAAAATTAGGTTAAAAACTTTTTTAGTTTTTTTAGTTGTTCTTTCTTGTGCTATACTCTCTGCAGACTTTCTTCTGTTATATCAGAAGGATCTTCAGGAGCAAGTTTCCTGCTGTGTGTATGTAATGTGGGCTTTGATATGTTTAAAAGAAAGTAGGCCTTGATAACAACACAGACCTAGGTTCAAGATCCTTCCCCTAGAATTTATACCAGAATAATTTTAAGTGAACAGACTCCTTTTTTCCATCATCTGTAAAATGGGATATTTAGTAATGTTAGAGATGTGCTAAGATTTCCTTCCCCCTCAAAACTCACTATCAAGTGGATTCCGATTCCTATCATCCTCCCAGGACAGGGCAGAACTGCCCCTTGTGGGTTTCTGAGACTATCTCTCTATAGTAGAAAGCCTCATGGAGAGCCTGGTGATTTCAAACTAGTATATTATTCAGCATATGTAACAAGTGGTCCAAGTCATTTTTATAGTTAGATATTATACATGTAAATTATGAAGTCACCTTCTCCTTTAAGCTTCATGAGCTTCAGGTTACCAAACTTTGTGGATCAAAATCACCTCTAGTGCTTTTTAGAAATGCTAATTACCTTGCCTCACTACAAAACCTACAGATACAATTAACCTATTGCTCATAAATGACCACCATTAACAACCAATAGTACTTCTAAGTAGTTTTTGCTCAGTACAGTGAAGATCTGCCCTGATCAACTTACGTTATTTCTACCATAGCCAACAGCTTACATCTTTCAAGGATGGTCAGACAATGGAGAAAACTAGCTAGTTACACAGAGATTAAGCCCAGAGTATTTACATCACTAAGTCAAACTATAATGACAGTACCAAGGAAAAGTTCACTTTCTACAACACAATCTATTTTGGCCAACAGTCTCAATATTGCTACAATTATCCTCGCAATCTTTATTGTTGTTAGCTGTCATGGAGTGGGCCTAATTCATAGTGATCCTACCCACAACCAAATGACATATTGCAAGCCTGCAACATCATGTCATCCCCCATGACTGTTTACACATTGGACCATTAAGATCCACAGTTTTTTTTGCCTCGGCTGATTTTCAAAAGTAGATGGCTTGGCCTTTCTTCCTAGACCATGCTATTTTGGAAACTCTCTTACAGCAAGACATAAAGTCTTCACTTACAGATGGGTGACAGCTTTTCATGAAGTACACTGACCAGGAAATGAATCTTGGTCTTCCACTTGAAAGATGAGAATTCTATCATTTGTGATGTTTTCTAAAGTCTTAATATCTGTAAATTCTTTTGCAAAATGCTAAAATTGCATTAAGACGCAAAGTAAGTCAAGTTCAAGAAAAGAATTAAAAAACATGAACTACTTCATTGTATATGTTCAGACACACACAGCACAGGGCACTTGAGAAGGTTTGTGGAAAATGGAATGAAAAGATAATAAAATTTTTCTATGAACTTTCCGAAGTCCCCTCATATAAAGGTTTTATTTTTTAAAGCTGTGCTTCTTTAACTCTCGTATATGTAACTTATTCATGTCCTCCGCTTTTCAAAACTTTTTCCTAATTACTGGTCTTTGGGTACAGAAATTAACTGAATTCTGCCATTTCACTCATCTATAATCTCTAGCCTTCTAAGGCTCAATAAAGTCATTATGTATTTTTTTGATTGGGGGATTTAAAGGCCAGGCTAACTCACAGATAACCAATCATATTAAGTGCTATTTTCATATCTAACTTCAAGAATTTAGAAGGCAACATAATTTTTATGCATTATCACAAAATTCTCCTCAAAAGTAATCATATAGCAAATATTTAGCACCCCTAAGAAAGTGTGGATAATATTTTATAAGTTTTACCCCAGATAATCCATGAAGCTAATGGAATTTTCGTTCAACCAGACAAAATAAAATTACAATTCAATAAAACATCTTTTATATACACATCTTATTATCTAAGTCTCAAAAAGTTAATATAGATATAAAAAGTTAACAGATATTAAAACAAGAATATTCCCATCAAACAGCTACTAGCTACTAAACAAATATAGAAAATAAAGTTAGCAAACTTATATGCTCAATGTTTAAAGGAAGAATACTTTCCAGTCCTATAAAAACCAGGCACAACTTTGCACTTGCCTGTTGTTACAGTTTCCTTAAGGTCAAGGTGAACGCGTTGCATCTGGGCAAACTGGTGTAAGGCAGACACAGGATTTATCTCTCCTCGCTTGTATTTCATTATAAATTCCTTAGGTATTTTTTTGGGAGGAAGAACAGGATTTGAAATAGATGTAAGTCCTTTGGAAAACAATGGCTCCGGAAAATTCCCTAAAAATAAATATTTACATTGGTCATAATGGTAAAAAAAAAAATCCTAGAGTCAACCTAACCAGTTGATCCCGAACCACTGCTATCAAGTCAATTCCAACAACGAAGACCCTGTAGGACAGAGTAAAAAGGTTCCCTAAGATTTCCAAGACAATAAATCTTTACAGCAACAAATAGTTTCATCTTTCTTCCAAGTGACAGCTGGTGAGCTTGAACTTCAGACAAGCAAAAGTACTAAATTTTCCCTAAAAACACAAGATTGAGATCCACGTAGTCATATGCCTTTTGGCACGATAAGCACAATTTGTTATTGCCATGTATTTTTTGGAGGAAAGCCTATTTTGCAGCAAGGTACCATCAGTATTAAGCAACACAAAAGAATGTTCTACTTTTTTCATGATCCACAGGCAAGAGAATATCTTTAGAGATTCTCTGAGCTAACTTTATACGAGTTATCACTAAGGCTTAGAATGAATTGATTTAAGTCGCGGAGTTGGGACTAGAACCTGGTGTGGGGCTTCCATCCACTGTTCTAAACTGTGAGTCACACAGACTTCAGAACATTTAAAAAATTACACGTTTCTCCCTCCTTCACGGAGCCCTGGGGGTGACGTGATGAACAGCTCAGCTGCTAACACAAGGTCAACAGTCTCCGCCCAACAGCAGCTCCCTAGGAGAAAGATGTGGCTGCCCCCGCAAGATGAGCTTAGAAACCTGGCAGGTTTACTATGCCAGACTCAACAGGAGGCAACTCTTTGTTGCCCTTTTGAGTCCTTTTTGGGGTGCCTGTGGTACCCTGCTCGGTGATATGTGGAACCCTGGTCACCAGTACAAATTCGGTCCCTTCCCTGGAGAGGCAAATAATCACCTTGCATCAAAAAGGCAAGGTGAAGCTGAAGGCAATGCAGCACAGTGAAACAGCACTGAGCCAGTATCTACAGCTGGTCTTCAGCCTAGCAGGGCTGGAGCGCCAGGGGCGCCATTCCGACGGGCAGTGGGGGTGGGTGGGGTGTGTACACATATCTAGGACACCTGTAAGCAAAATGTCTAGCGGGCCATACCGGCGATCCTGGAATCTTATCGAAGGGAGGCGTCATTACAAATGAAAAGGCAGGCCGCGCCCCGGTGGCGCAGTGAGTGGTTGGGGGCGGGGCTGCGGCCTGCGGGGCTGGCGGTTCAAATCCGGCATCGGCTCTCCAGGCGCCAGGCCGGGCGGCTCCCACGACCACCAGAGGGCAGTGATGCCCCCAAGCACAGACAAACGAAAAGGCAGTCCTACCAGTCACTTGCGTAACCTTGGAAGCCATATTGGACAGGCTGTAGCTTTCCGAGGCGAATCCCGAGGGCGCAGCCACGGTCTGAGCGGATGGCTGGACCGGCAGGTTTTTCTTCAGCATCTGGGCAAAGCTAGGGACCCGGGGGCTCTGAAACCAGTCGTTGTGGCCAGCCATCTTCTCGCCTGGACATCATGAGAAAACGAGAAGGAAGGGGCAAAGTGACTCGCGAACTTAAAAATACCCACTTTAGTCAAAAAGTTGGACGTAGGGCTTACTCACGCACACACGTGCTCGTGATTCCCTCTTTAACGCCAGCGAAAGTTTCAACAGACAGAGAACGCGGCGCGCCAGAAGCTTACTTTTGCTTAAAAGAGGGTCGACGGGGGGCGGGAGAGGCCCATCGGTCGACCTAGAGGCCGGTTCTGACGCACGCACGCTTAGAAGAAAAAGAGACGCTACCCCTCGGTGAACCCGCCCTCCCCCACCCGCAGCGGCCTCCTCACTCCCTTACTGGCTTCCACCCGCGACTGGCTCTTTCCGCCCTCTCGGGGCGGGGCGGGGGGGGCGGGGGGACCCCGCCACAGGGTGGGAATGTCGTCCGCAGACCAGAGCCTGCCGGCCGCCGTTGCTTCCTCCTCAGGCCCTAACCTCTCACCTCAAGCGGCTTGCCAGAAGCCACGCGGTCAGCGCTCAGCGTCTTTCAAACCCGGCCTCGCGTCGTCGAGTGGCCCTCACAAAGCCGGTGGGCGACGCCCTGGCGTCTGCCTCATCCAATCACCAACCGTCTCAGTGTCCAGCTCCCGCCCCCACGCCTGCGCCTCGCCGTCACGCGCCCCTCCCTGCGCATGCGCAAAGAACAAGGCACCGCCCACGTTCTAGGCCGGCGGGGGCGTGCTGCGCTGCACTTGTCCTCGAGGCCCCCGGGCAGACTGGCCAGCCTCCCTCCTTGCAGGAAAAATGTGAGGCCATCATCGCGCAGCTTGGCCATTTCGTCCTGTAGTCAGTCCTTTGCCCCTCACCATCTATGACAGCTCCATCGCGGGCTTTCATATTTGGGGCCCTTTAATCTGGAGTGCTCAGGGGCATTATACCAGTATTGTTTCAGAACAACCCATGGCGACACCTTCCATCAGCTTCTTGAGTAGGCACTCACCTCTTGTTGAAGCTGGAGCTTGCCCGGCATGTTTTTCCTGGTCATAGGGAAACCCTCCCCCTCCCTCCCCCCATGCTCCCCAAATATCTAACATGTGCTGAACCTTACCTAGGGAAGCCAAAGGACAAATGTAATGAGCAACCAAAGCTGCTGGCGGCTCTCATAGCTGGCTGTTAAATCTCCATATGATGTTCTCATTTTTGGTTCGAGCGAACATTGAAGGTGGCCGTGGTTGAGATGCTCCGTAAGAGATGATTGAATCTATTATTAGTAGTAAACCGCTAAGTTTTGACACATAACCCAGAAGGAATGTAAAGAAGTCGGAAGCATTTTGGTGTTTGTCAAGGAACTCTGCTTACGCACAGTGGTTAAAGATCCCCAAAGGTGAGTTCAAATGCACTAGAGGCTCCATGAGAGGAACTGTAGGGACAGTTCTACCCTAACCATTTACGGTGGCCAGGAACTGGAATTGACAGTAGTGCTTCTGGTTTTGGATAGCAAATGCCATTTAAAACAAAACTTCAATTCTCATCTACTTTTTTATATGAGCAAGGCTTCTCCACGGTCAAATGTCTTAGAAAAGACAAACAAAGAAAAGCAGCAATAGAATTAATACCATTCACCTTTCATACATGACCAATGGATTAATTAGGAGAAAAACTACTCCATCCATCCTATTAAGAAGTTCTAGATAAAATTTATTTTATATAGTGATTGTCAAAATGTGTTGATTATGCTGCTTTGATCACATGTCTGTTAATAATTATTACAGCGATAGCTGAATCCAGAAGGGTGTTTTTTTTTCTTAACATTTAGAGACTTTTAGTTACAGGAAATGATAAAAAGTATGTCAAGAAGTATGATAATTATGCATGTAGAACTTTGAAGTATAAAAATATAAATAGGATAAAATTCAGTGCAAAATGAGGAAGAAAAAAAATTTAAAGAGCAAAATGAATTGAGGTAAAAAGCCCCCTGTACACCCATTTCTCATAATTAGATTCCAATGGCCAAGTTAGTCTGTGAAAATCAGTGTTCTGTGATCGCTTCGGCAGCACATATACTAAAATTAAAACTATACAGAGAAGATTAGCATGGCCCCTGCACAGGGCTGACATGCACATTCATGAAGTGTTACCTATTTTTTAAGAAAATCAGTGTTCTACATCACCTCATTCCTCACGTGTACTATGAATGTTCTGCCAGGCCCATGTTGAAGTCGTTCACATGTCCCTTCAGCAAAACACAGGGGAGGGCCAACCTAGTCTTCCTAATCACCGCTCCTCTTCACAGTCCCCTCCCTCTTGTGCCTTCAGCACATTGGGGGGATGAATGGTCCTAGCTCATTTCCTCAACAACCCCTAAAACACCCTTGGTGGCTTTGACAGGCTCCTCTAGGACAGGAGACCTGGGTGGTACCGGAGGATGGTAGAGACGACCTCCTGGGTTATCCCATCTTTGACTCCACCTCCATATCCCCTTGAGAATCAGCAACTCCGAGCTCCCTCTGAGGCTTTGCCTGCCTCGCCTGCCTTTGACCTCAAACAGTCGCTGTCACCGACCACATACTCACTCATCTACCCGTGGCCAGGTAACCTTCTCCACCCTCACAGGCGTCCACCCAGGATAGGGCATCAAGGAACCATGAGTGACTGAACAGGTGCGAGTAAGTTAATATGGCATCCTGAGGGGCCAGAATACCTCTCCCATCTTTGTGGTCACATTCCAGCCTGCCTTTGCCACCCCTAGAATGAGACCCTGAGGTCCTGCTGCTTTATCAGCCCTTAGGACACCCCACCTTGAGGTTACTTGTGTTCTGTTTGCACCCATGCCTATCAAACAGCATCCTGTTAGCATTGATGCGACTTCAGTCCTTCCTCTTCTAAGACATCCAGGTGGCTCAGGGAGATGCACTCCCTGTCTCCTTTCACGCAGGGAAATGGTCTGCAATGCAAGATTTGACATGCTCTCATTGCCTGCCCATGAGGAAGCCATCTGAGACCCCAGTATATGTTATTGCCAAACATGTTAATTTTTTTAAAAGATTTTTTTTAACTAATGTCATGAGTGTGAAATGTTGGATAACCACATAGTAACTGAGGAATAGGTATATACTTTGTTAGGTGCTGTTGAATTGCTGCCAACAGGTAATGATCCTGTATGCCACCGAATGAAACGCTTCCAGCCTCTGTGCTGTAGCCACAATTGTCATGTTTGAGCCCATGTGGCAGCCACCGTGTCAATTTTGCTGACCATCTCCTTTACCAAGCATCATGATGTCCCCTTCCAGAGAATGGCCTCTTCTGATCTCATTGTCCAAAGTACATGAGACAAGATCCCACCATCTTTGCTGCCTGTGTCTCTCCCAAGTCAGATTTGTTTCTTCTGGCAGTCCAAAGTACTTTCAACTTTCTTTACCAACACCATAATTAAAATCCATTAATTCTTCTGTGATCTTCCTTATTCATTTTCCTACTATGTGTGGTAGTGACATAATCTAGTGTCAATTTGACAGGATTACAAGGAAAGGGGTGGGGTCTGGGAAGTCAATCAATATATAACCAATGAAACCTGGAGAAGCCACATAGGGATGCCTGTCAGCGCTGAGATGCTTACAACGCCACTGTATCCAAAGACTTTCTACCCACTGGCCAGTAATCATCCTGCACTCAGCATCATTGCATGTGTTTCATGAGTCTGAAGAGGACTTTATAGATTGGTATCAGACATATGGCCTAATGTCAGGCTTATGGAATTTGACTGGATTGAGTTGGGACTACTTTCTTAATGTACAATTACCCTTTATATAAACTCTCTCTTATAGACATAGGCATTTTTATGTATTTGTTTTTCAAGTCTACCCAGACTCACAGAACATACATATGAGAAGATGGAAAACATCATGCCTTTGGTTATGTATACCTTAGTCTTTAAAGCGATATCATTGCTTTTCAGACTTAAAAGAGCTCTTTTGTTGCAGACTAGCCCAAGGCAATATGGCATTTGATTTCTATTTTTCGAATTTTTGCTTTGTTTTATTTTTTTAATCATTTTATTGTGGGATCATGCAACTCATCACAATCCATACATACATTTGTGCATTCGTTGTCCTCATCATTCTCAAAATATTTGCTTTCTACTTAAGCCCTTGGTATCAGCTCATCATTTTATCCCCTCCTTTCGCACACAACCCCTCCCTCATGAACCCTTGATAATTTATATATTATTATTTTTGTTCTTTCTTACCCTGTGCATTGTCTCCCTTCATCCACTTCCCTGTTGTCCATACCTCAGGGAAGAGGTTATATGTATAGTCTTATAATTGTTCCTCCTTTTTAGCCCACCTTCACTCCACCCTGTGATATTGCCACTCTCACCACAGGTGAGTAGGGATCATCTGTTCTGGATTTCTTGTGCTTCCAGATCCTATCTGCACCAGTGTACATCCTCTGGTCTAGCCAGATTTATAAGGCAGAATTGAGATCATGATGGTGGTGGGTGGGGGAAGCATTGAAGAACAATTTACAATGATATAATGTTTGGTTCTTTGATACCTGATCCCTTTGACACCTTGTGGTCACACAGGCTGGTGTGTTTCTTCCATATGGGCTTTGTTGCTTCTCAGCTAGATGGCAACTTGTTTACCTTCAAGGCTTTAAGACTCCAGATCATATATCTTTTTATATCTGGACACCATCAGCTTTATTTGCCACATTTGCTTATGCACACATTTGTCTTCAGCGATCATATCGGGAAGATGAGCATCATGGAATGCCAATTTGATAGAACAAAGTGTTCTTGCATTGAGGAAATACTTGAGGCTGAATGCCCATTTGTTGCCTTAATACTAAACCTATAAATATTTGCACGGAGACAGAGAGAAAAATAAAAAAGAAAGAAAGAAAAACCTGTAAATAGTTCAAGATCTGTTTGTTGATTTCTAGGAGGGGTCTCTATTCAAGTGGGTTGCCATGCCATGGCCCCAAAGTCTATCCTTTGCACTCCCTCAGGGGCCCCCTCTGCCCTGCCACCCCCACCTGCTCTGCCACACAACCTTAGTGCACATCTTGGTGTGGTGAGGTCAGACTGGGCCAATCCCGCCACTGTATCTCCAGTAGGGCCATGTAGGGCCATGGCTCAGTGAGGAACATCATGTCTCATAGTGGGGTCAGCCATATGGACCACTCTGCTTTGGCTGTTCTGAGTGGGGACATAATCCTTAAGGCTTGGAGGGCCAGGATGCGCTTCACTCTCTCTTCCTTCCCCTTCATTTGCTCCTGTGTGCTCTGATCGGCCATGTCCCTCTCCCTTAGCTGCAGCTTCAGTGCTGTCCTCTAAGTAAATTCTTCTGGGGAATGGGTCATCTGTCCACATAGGTGGGCTTGGGGCTGGCCCTCAGATCCCTTCACTGGCTCCCCAGTCCATGCACTGGCTCCCCAATCCATTCTGACACTCTGCATTGACACCCTGGAACACTGGGTTAAGTCTGGTCCCTCTTTCCCTGTGGAGATCTGAACAATACCCTCCCCTTGGGTGGGTTAGTGCCCTGTTGCCCCATTACACATTGCTTTCTATCCCCCCACCCCTTTTTGGTTGGCTACCATATAGCTCCTGCCATACTACCTGGACCTCACCCGAGGAATATTTGTATACACCAGCTTTTCCCCTATGCCCCCTTTTCATGTTTTTAAGCTTTCCTCAGCAGATTCATGTTGTACTTGCCCTTTATGGCTTGGTTTACTTCACTTAGCATAATTCCCTCCAGTTCTTCCAATGCGGTGATATGCTTCATATGATCATTCCTGCTTTTTAGCACTGTGTCTCCACTGTACGTATGTACCACAGGTTTTTAATCCATTCATCAGTTGATGGACATTTGAATTGTTTCCAACTCTTTGCAATTGTGAACTGAGCTGCGATTCACATTGGCGCTCAGCAGTCTGGCCGTGGTTTGTTTCTTGCCTCTTCTGGGTATATGTCCAGTAGGGGGACTGCTGGTTCATATGGTAACTCAATTTCCAACTGTTTTAGATACTGCCAAATCTATTTCCATAGTGACTATACATACCTACAGTTCCAACAGCAGTGGATAAGAGTTCCTGTCTCCCCACAGCCCTTTTAATACTTGTTATTTTCTGATTTTTTAACTTGGACTCTCTTTGAGGTAGGTGGTATCTCATTATTGTTTTAATTTGCATTTCTCTTAAGGCTAATGATTGGAAACATTTTCTCATATGTTGATTGGCTATTCGAATTTGCTCTTGTGGAACTTCTCTTCATTTCTTTTGTCCACCTCCTCAGTAGGCAATTAGTTTTTCTCTTTTCAGGAACTAGCAGAGTATTAAAGGTTTTAGTAATAAGGCCTTTTTCTGATGTGTGATAGTTAAAGACATTTTCCCAGTCCGTGGGCTCTCTTACTACTCTCTTGGTGAATTCTTTCAATGTGCACAGGTGTTTTATCTGTGTACAGGATAATCCACTTGTCAATTTGGGCCTCTTCTGTGTTTGTGACCTTTTCTGTTTCTGATATCCTGTATATTCCCTGTGCCAAAGTTCTCAGGTTGGTCCCAATTCCCTCCTTGATGGTCCTAATAGTTTGGGGTTTTACTTCAAGACCTGTGATCCACCTTGAGTTTATTCTTGTGCATGGAGTGAGATAAGAGTCTTGCTTCATTTTACTGCAGGTAGATAACCATTTTTTTTTCCAGCATCACTTTTTAAAGAGGGCATCTGTTTTCCCTTTGATATTTTTTGGGCTCTTATCAGTTGTCTGTATGCTGATTTTATTTCTGGACATTCAATTCTTCTCCATTGATCTTAGTCTGTCATTATACCAATACCAGGCGGTTTTAATCACTGTGGCCGTATAATATGTGCTAAAGCCAGATAAAGCAAGCCCTCCCACTGTGTCCTTTTTGAGGATTTTTCTGTTAATTCTGGGCTACTTCCTTCTCCATTTAAAGTTGGTAATCATTTTTTCCATTTCTTTGAAGAAAGATGAGAGTAATTGTATCAGAATTACATTAAACTAATATAGTGCCTTGGGTAAAATCAACATCTTTATTATATTGAGTCTTCAAATCAACAAGCTTAGGATAGTCTTACATTTGTTGAGGTCACTCTTGGGTTCTTGTAATAGTGTTCTGTAGTTTTCCTCATAGAGATCTTTTGTTTAGTAAAGTATATCCCTAGAGATTTCAATTTGTGTTTGGCTATTGTGAAGGGCATCACATTTTGGATCTCTTCTTCTGTGGTCTTATCTGGTGTGTATATCAGTGAAATAAACTTCTGTTTGTTGATCTTGTATCCTGCCACCATGCCCTACTCCTCTATTGCTTCCAGTACTCCCCTTGTAGAGTTTTTGAGATTTTCCATATGTAAGATCGTATCATCTGCAAATAATGATAGTTTCACCTCTTTCTTCCCCAGGCAAATAACTTGGATGTCTTTTCGTTGCCTTATGCTGTTAGCTAAAACCTCCAGTATGATGTTAAGGGGGGACAAGAGGCATCCTTGTCTGGTCCCCTTTTTCACTGGGGTTGTGTTGGTCTTTTCTTCATTGACTACCACATTGGCTATTGATTTTTCATAAATAGCTTGTATTGAGTTGAGAAATTTTCCTTCCATTTCTATCATCTTGAGTGTCTCAATCAGGAATTGGTGTTTGATGCTGTGAAATGTTTTTCTGCTTCTATTGATGTTATGTGGTTCTTAAAGTTTTTCATGTCAATGTGGCAAATGATACCAATGGTCTTTCGTAGGTTGAACCATCCCTGCATCCTTGGTATGAATCCCACTTGGTCATGATGGGTTATTTATTTTATATACTTTTGTATTTTGTTGTTGTTGTTTTGCATTTTATTTTTTGGGCTTCATTGCTCTCTGCTCTCTGGCCCAGCCTTTGCTCCTGTGGAGTTGCTGCTGGAATTGAACCTCCATCCCAGTGGACCGCAGTCCCGTCCACAACCACTGTGCCACTGGGGATCAACCCTAAACTTTTGTATTTTATTGGTCAGTATTTTTTTTAAGGATTTTTGCATTGATTTTCATTAGGGATATGGGTCTGTAATTCTCAATTCTTGTGGGATCCTTGCCCAGTTTTGGTTTCAGAGTTATACCAGCTTCATAGAGGAGTTTGCCATCTTTTGCTATATTCTGGAAGAGTTTGTGTAGGATTGGTATCAGTTCTTCCCTGAATGCTTGGTAGAATTCTCCTGTGAAGTCATCTGGTCCCGGAGTTTTTCTCTGTTGGTAATCCCTTGATAACCTTGTCTATTTCTTCTATTGCCAATGGTCCATTGAAATTCTTGAGGTCCATTGGGGATATTCTAGGGAAGGACTGTTTTTCCAAGAATTTGTCCATGTCTTCAAAGTTGTTGAATTCATTGGAGTACAGTCCTTTGTAGTACTGTGTATTTCCTTTTGGTTTCTTTAGGGTCTGTTGTAATGTCCCCTGTTTCATTCCTCGTTCTTGCTATTGAAATGTTTCCTCCTTTTGGTTAGGTTTGCTAGCAACTTGTTGATTCTGTGTATCCTTTCAAATAACCAACTTTTAGCAGCATTTTCCCATAGTTGTCTTATTTTCTCTCACCTAAATCTCAGTCCTGATTTATATTATTTCTTTTCTTTTGCTATTAGTAGGATTGTCCTGTGGATTATGCTATAGTTGTTGTAAATTTTGTGCCAGCACATCAATTATGAAACTCTTCCTTTTTCAGGTTTGCATGAATTGTTATAAAACTTCCTCTGATAACTGCCTTTGCTGTATCCCATAACTTTTGATACATCATGATTTCATTCTCATTGGCTTGTAGAAATTTTCTAATTTCATCTCTGATCTGGGCTAGTAGGCACTCCTTTTGCAACAGAGAGTTATTCATTCTCCAATTGTTTGCTCTTGTTTTCATCAACTTCCTGTTGTTGATTTCCAGCCTTGTGGCACAGTGGACAGAGAGAGAGGTCTGTGTGATATCAATATGCTTATATTTATGCAGATTCACTTTATGCCCCAGTATGTGATCTATATTCGAATATGTGCCATGTGCTGGAAAAGAATATGATTTTTTTGGTATTTGGATAAAGAGGTCTGTAAATATCTATCAGGTCAAATTGTCTAATTGTAGTGTTTAGATCTCTATCCTCCTTGAGTTTCTTTCCCTCTGATTTATCTCAGTAAGTGGTGTATTGAAGTCACCAAGAATAACTGTTGAGATTGTGATTTCGTTTTTCATCTTTTGGAGTGTTTGGTTGATGTATTCAGTGAGTCTCTTATTTGGGGAATATATGTTTAAGATGCTTAGTGGTTCTTTGTCTACCATTCCCTTGAATATTCTTTAGCGTCCCTCCTTATCTCTTTTTATGGTTTGCACTATGAGGTCAATTTTATTCAAGATTAGGATTGTTAGGCCAGCTTTTTTGAATTGTTGTTTGCTGGTATGCCTCTTTTAGGCCTTTGATTCTCAGACTATTTTTGTCTGTAGTCTTGAGATGTGTCTCCTATAGACAGCAAATTGATGGCTTATGTTTCCTAAGCCAGTCAGCTAACCTCAGTCTTTTAATGCTACAGTTCAGTTCATCGATATTCATTATTGGGGGGGGGGGGGAGCATCACTGCCCTCTGGTGGGAGTAGGAGGTCCAGCCTTGCTCCTGGAGAGCTGCTGCTGGATTTAAACCACCAACCCAGTGGGCTGCAGTTCCACACACAACCACTATGCCACCGGGTCTCAGCCCAATATTCAGCATTATTATCTCCATCTGTGGACTCTGTGATGTCATCATATACCTTTTGTCTTGGGTGTTTTCCCACCTCCCCCTCTTATCAGTGTGTTGTGCATGTACGTGTATCATTCTTGATTTCTTTTCACCCATAAGTCAGTGCTATCTTGGGGGCTCTTATCTCTTTGTTGACCTCTGGGTGGAGTTGTTCTATGTGGTGGTCTGTTATTTGTGTTTGGTGAGTGTTGTTCTGCCCCTACTGAGACAGCAAGAATCTTTTATAGGACTGGGTTTCTTCTAATGTATTCTTTGACTTTTTCCTTGTCTGGGAAGACTTACTTCTCCTTCTATCTTGATAGATAATTTGGCTATGTAGAGTATTCCTGGGTTTGTTTTATTTTCCTTCAATTTCTGGAATATACTACTCCACTCTCTCCTTTTCTTCCTAGTGTCTGCTGATAGGTCTGAGTATATTCTTGTTTGGGAAACTTTACATGTGATTGCTTGTTTTTCCCTAGCTGCTCTCATGATTTTCTGCTTTGCCTTAAAAGTTGGATAGTTTAACTATTATGTGCCTGGGTGGCTTCTTCTTGGGAGTCAGTCTAGCTGGTGTTATTTCAACCTCCTGAATGGTTGCCCGATTGTCATTCATTACGGTAAGGAAGTTTTCCTCTAAGAATTCTCTCACTATTATTGCAGATGACGTCTCTGTTGTGTCTTCCTCTGGTAGTCCACTTATTCTGATGTTCCTCTTCATAGCATTGACAAAGCTTTTAGGTTTTCTTCTGCTTCTCTGATGATCTTATTAGATTTTTGTTTGTGTTTGTTAAAGTTTACTGGTTTTCTGCTTCCACCAGCTGATTCACAAAATCTGTGAGTCTGCTATAGGTTTTTGTTATCTCATCCCTAAGCTCTTGTATTTCTCTTGAGTGTATGGACTTTTTATCCTTTATTATTTCACCCTTTTATGTATTGTTTCCTTCATAACTTGCATGACTCCAAGCAACAGTCTGGAAATTTCTTTCTGTGGCAAATTCAGGTCTGCTTCTTCTTATGCACATTGTGAGGATCAGGACATCTTCTGCCAATGCCTTTTGTTTCTCCAGTCTTTTTGTTGAGGTGGTTGAGAATGATTGCTGTTTGAGTTGCTATGTTTTAGAGAAGCCAGGTGCCATTTTCCAGGGAGTTGAAGAGCACTGACTCTCTCTGGGAGACCTGTAGGAATGCTTCTTTGAACGGCATTCAGCTAATGTCACTATGGACTTTTCCAACTACTTTGTCCTCTTGTGGCTTCACTCTTTTCCTAGTCAAGCAATATTCTGCTATTTGGAGGACAAGTTGGATGGTCTTCTCAGGGGACACAGGTTGGGTTGTTGTGGACCCACAAAGATTGTGCTGTACTGTGTGATCTCACAAGAAGCCATGATGGTGTGGCCCATGGCAGCTTGGGGAGCTGAAGAGGGCATGCAGGGGTGCTCTCTGCAAGGGGAGTACCACAGAAAGCCAGTGGGTTGCTTACTTTTGTGCAGAGACTGTAAATGGTGGCAGGAATTGCCCTTGTCAGATATCACTGAGGAGGTTAGGCAGAGGTTCTAGCAACACTGGAATGTTGACCAGTGTTGATTGAGCTGCCTCAGGCTATGTGAGGCACTAAGGCAGGAGGGCGGAAGTTCCCACAGTCACCTGGGCCAACGAGGACAGATAGGAGCTCCCCCAGCCACACAGGTGGGAATTCCCCTGGAAGAAGTTGGGTGGAATATCCTCCGGTGATGGGTGGGAGGACTTTCTCAGTCTTGCTGCACAGGGTGGAGCTCTCCCAGCTGGTTGGAGCAGGGATAAATTCTCTAGGCTAAGGGGAGTGGTCTGGAGGTCTGCAGTGGAGTGTGAGAGAAAATGGAAGCGATCAAGAGGAAAAGAACCAAAAAGCTAAACCTGCTGAGGTTGTGGGGGGTTAGAGAGAAGAGAGGGAAGCAAAAGTCGCAATATAGGTCCCTGATTGTGGGGCTGCAAGGGCTTGATCCCTGCTCCAAGCCAGTGGTAAGCTGTGGCTGTGTTGAGATACAGGCCCTGCGCTGGCTCCAAACGATCTGGGCTCCTGCCCAGACAGTCGCGGGGCTAAGGCCAAACCCTAGCCAGCCTCCACTGTGGAAAGCCAAGAGTCCCCTGCCCCTCAAAACCCTGTGGATCTGTGCCTACTGATCTTTATGATGCTCCTCCTGTAATCCAGTAGTGTTGAATTTCCCTTCATAGTCACTCACCTGAGCAGATTTCTGCGGAGTCCCTCTGGTATGTGTTACTCAGTGGCCATCTTTCCGGAAGTCCCCCGCTTTGTTTTATTTTTATATGGTATTTTCCTAACTAGTTCACGTCCTTACTAAGTGCCCTTTCTATCGATATCATTTATGCTGGTAAGTTTATTCTTCTCACCTGCAAATGCCTCACCCTGCACAACGATGATTCTCAATTTAGTTTGCATCATTTGATTTTATGATTACTTCTTCCATGAAGGTATATATGCAAATATATGTGTGTATATATGCTCACGCATAGCTACATATTTATAAGAATAATTTTGCAAGTATTTTAAAATTTTAGATTTATAGAAGAGTTATTGTCCTCTGTATTTTTTATCCTGTTTTCCCAACAGTTAATCTTTCACAAACAAAGCTCACTTTTTAAAACTAAGAAATTAACATTACCAACTATTCAGATTTCACCAGCTTCTCAACTAATGTACATTTCCTCTCTTAGTAGTCCACTTGCTATACATTTTAAAGCATCATATCTGCTTAGGATCCATCTGTAACAGAGTTCTAGAAACCCCAACTAGCCCTCATAGTTTTATTGAGATATAATTCACTCATCATACACTTTAATAAAGAATTGTATATACATTACTACAATCCATTCTAGAATACCCTCTCCCCACCCTATATTCATTATTTGTTTCCATTTCCCTCTATCCTCCCCCACATATCTCCAATAAGCCATTACACCAATTGTTGTCTATATATATATATATATTTGTTCCTTCTGTGCTTTATAAACTGGGAAACATACAAAAAATCCTCAAAAACAAAAACAGAAAACCCCTAAAACATTGTGTGTGTAGCGCACACATACACACAATTTTAATATTTATTAGTATATATTAATATAATTTATTTACTGCTAATAAATATATATTTACTGTTTTAGGGTTTTCTTTTGCTTTATGTTTGTGTGTGTTATATATAAAATCACTGGCAATATTAAACCAGAGGGAAAAACCTCTGTTGAGATAAAAGCAAAAAATATTTAAAACTAGAATAAATCCAAAATGGTTTAAGAGGATCAAATGACCAAGTGTCACATTATAACCTAGTTTCTAGCCACTATAATCAAATTTACAATAGTCTGACTGATAGCAAGGTTATTTGGGCCCCTCAACTGTAGTCAGAGGAATTAGGCCTCCACCAGAGGCTTAATATATCTAGGGACTCTGCAGATACATTTTGGGCTCCCACTGTCATCTAAAGTCTTCTGAAAATTGGGGGTTCACTGTTTATACTCTGATACCTTTCCCACCATATTTGGATTTTGTTGTTTATTATCCTTGGGTCACACAGAGTGCAGTGCTTCTCTCGTGTACTTAACTGATGCCTCATTGAGATTGCTGCTTGCTTGGTTATAAGACTTTAAAACCACAGCCAGGTACCATCTGCTTTCTTTACCATCGTTTTCTTTAGCACCTGTATCTTCAGTGATCTCTTCCCTAGGGTGAGCATTGAGCAGGCTCTTGTCATCAGAAATAATGTTCTTGGATTGGGACTACAAGTAAACGAGAGTCCAGAGTCCATTCACTTGCCCATGGATTATGCATAGCCCTGGTTCACTTGAGAGATTTCATTATCCTTTTATGATAAAGAATGCTATCAATCATCCTCCCTGAAGCGTAAGGTAATTCTATAATATCATTAATTTATCCCATGGCAAAGAATTGAACATAACTGTTGAGAAAAGGAAGTTACTCAATTCCATCTCAGCTCAGAAACACAATCTCTGAGTTGCTGGTTTGTACTGAGCAGATTGATAGGTGTCACAGTAAAGCGAGGGGGACATTAAAACAGCAAATATGTGGTGGGTCTGGTCCACCGTACATTGGATGCCTGACATGCCTGAGATCCTAACAGTGTTAGCCAGGGAGACTAGGGAAACAAATGCATTGACACTCATATATGTATAAGAAAGAATTTTATATTAAAGAACGATTGTATATTGGGAAAGCACCCCAACCCAGTCCAGATAAAGTCCATGAGTTTGATATTAGCTCATACGTCAAATAAATAGACCATGAATTCCTCTTCAGACTCATGCAGCACATACAATGATTCAGAATGTAGGGAGATCACAGTACAGTAAGTGGGAAGTTCTGTGAGTCCAATGGCAGTGGTCACATCTCCAGATCTCCGGCTACCATCAGCAT
This sequence comes from Nesogale talazaci, assembly GCA_004026705.1. Lineage (NCBI taxonomy): Eukaryota > Metazoa > Chordata > Mammalia > Afrosoricida > Tenrecidae > Nesogale > Nesogale talazaci. Next base: position 11,663 of record PVJH01023058.1, on the reverse strand, counting down.
GGCTTCATGTGGCTTGTCAGCAGAAATGTAAAGCAGAGAGAGAGAGAGCGAGAGAGAGAGAGAGTCCCTTTTCCAGGCATGAAGAGAAGTCCCAAAATCCTCATAAGAAAGCCATGCTCACAAGGTGGCATCCCCAGGATGTGGCCTGCTTGACAACCTAGACTCCACCCTTCCTTCCGATTTATCAAGTTGACATGGAATTGTGTAACTGTAACACTAGACAAGGGCCATTAACTACCAGTTCCACAGTTTGGGGCTGGTGGCATCATTTGTTTCTTCTCACAGCAGAGAATTTCTGGTCTAAGTCCACGGGCTATAATTTTGAGATAAAGCCTGGATCATCCAGTGGGGTTTCCAAGTCAAATATTTCTGATGTGCCCTATTTCTGGAAAGGTCAGTGTGTTAGGTCACTGTAGTACATAGCACATGGTGTGGGTTCCCAAGGGTTGGGTAGAAACTAATTCAAAGAGTCTAAGCAGGAATGTAGTATCAGACTTATTCTCCTTTGGGGATCTATATAATTATTGATGAGCCTCCTTTCCTGTTGTGAAGTTACTCTCCCCATTTGCCCATGAACAGAAGTATAAATGTTTGCTCCCAAATCTAGATGTTCCCCTCCCTTGATCTTGACTTTCTGATAAGGTTCCCTTCACATACCCTTGGGACTGTCTGTTGGTTTGTCTCAGTGTTGTATGGCATCAAGTGGTTGGTCTTCTCCCTGGTCCCCTTTCTTGAATGACCCTAGCTGATGAGTTCTCCTCTTTCTCCTCTTATGTGCAGATAAGAGGGCTCAGGTAAGGTTCATGGATGTTAGGCAGGCTCTCTCTTACCCCTGTGTGAGAGACAGGATCAGAAGTTTATATGTTCTGAGAGCAGAAGCCAGCCTTCATCTTGGTGTTTTTCTTATAGGGGTGGGCTCATACAGTATTTGTCCTTTTGTGATTGACTAACTTCTTCCAGCATAATCATTCCAGACCCTTCTGTGTCATGCGGCATTTCATGCTTTTGTCATTTTTTTAGAGAGGACAGTCTTTCTTGAAGAGTGCTGGTCAGGCATTTTATAGACATCCAGGTTTTGTGTTTGGCCAATGTTTTCTCAAGATCATACAGTAGTTATGATTATTTGGGAAGACTAGTTCAGAGATGCCACCTCTGGCTTGTCAGTTTCTACTAATGTGGTAATTTGTGGGTTGCTCTGATACTGGAAACTGTGCCACTCATATTTCAAGGAATAGCAAGGTCACCCTGGGGTAAAGATTTCAATGGAGCTTCTAGACCAGGGCTAGAATGAAAACCCTGGTGATCTATATCTGTAAATTAGTCAATGAAAACCATGGCTTTGAAGAAACTGTGTGTGGGCCACATCTAAGCTGCCACGACTACGCAGAAGGAGGAAACTATAACCCCACATCTGCCCAAGCGTGACGCCTGTGAGGCAGAGGTCAGATAGGCCACCCCCCTTCCTCCTTTGTTCCTTATCATGCCCCCTAAATTTTATATGGTTGTTTGGTTTCTGGCATGATATTGTTGCTGGAGTCGTTCCTTATCACGTAAATGTGTGTGGGATCATTAGCCAGAAATCTTCTCTTCCTAATAATGAAGCCTTGCGTCTTTACTCCTTCAGTCTGTTTATCAATTTCACTGATCTAGTAAAAATCTAGCATTTGGGTTCATTGAGTTTTCTGTTTCATGTTCATTGATTTCTGCTGAAATCTCCGTGAGGTCCTACATAAGCTTGATGTGGATTTAATTTGTTATTTTTCTTTCGCTTAAAGCGAAGATGAGTGATTTTGGATCCTGTTTAAGTGCTCCTTCAGCTGCATCCTACACCTTTTAATGCAGTAGATGCCGAATTTCATCTATTTTAAGCAGTTTCTCCTAAGACATCCCCTTGACCGATTGCTGAGTTATTTAAGAGTGTGTGATTCAATTTGCAAATATTTCTGAACTTTTCCCAGATGTTTCTGTTACTGGTTCCTTAGTTTCTTCAGAATTGCTGACATTTATTTCACTTTGGCTTTTTCCCACCTTTTTGAGTTTCGCTCCCTGTTGCTTTCTGATTCTGCTTTATCCCTTCACTTGTGTTGCTTCAGGAGCCCTGGCCACAGAGTGGTTACACTGGGTGACTTTCTGCAAGGTCAGCAGTTCCAAACCACCTGCCGCTCCGTAGGAGAAAGACGGGACTTTCTGCTCTGGGGAAGGGTTACCGTGTTAGTCGCAGGGACAGTGCTCATTTCTCATATAGGATCCCTATGATTTGGCATCGATTCAGTGGCAAGGAGGACTTTTTTCTATCGTTATTTAGTGAGTTGTTTGAGAATTGAGTTAGTATTCATTTTTAAAAATTATAAAAAATATTTAGTGATTTCCTTACGGTTTACCATATAGATGTATATATGTAAGTAATTAAAATCAACATTCAAATAATATTATACCACTTAATGTACAAGTCTTTTTGTCTTGTTTTGGGGTATTTTTTTTGTTTGTTTTTTGGGCATCACTGCCCTCTGGTGGTGGGAGTAGGAGGCCCAGTCTTTGCTCCTGTGGAGCTGCTGCTAGAATTGAACCTCCATCCCAGTGGGCCGCAGTCCCGCTCACAACCACTACGCCACCGGGGCTCAGCCCCAATGTACAAGTCTTTTAACAATGTATTTTCAATTCCCACCATGATACACTAGACACATTACTAAATTTTTAAATTTCATTTTCAAAAGATATAGCATCTGGGGTCTTAAAGGTTTGAAGCTACACAAGCGGCCATCCAGCTGGGAAGCAACAAAGCAAAGCCCACATGGAGGAAGCACAACAGTCTGTGTGATCAGGAGGTGTCGATAGGTTCAGGTATTAGGCATCAAAGACCCAGAACAAAAAAAAAATCAATGTGAATGAGAGGGATATTAAAGTCCATTAGTAGTCACTTGGATGTCCCCTTACAGAAAGGTCCCAAGGAAGAGAGCCAGTCAAGGTGCAGTATAGCATCAGCAAAATACTGAACTTTCCTCTGGTTCTTTAATGCTTCCTCCCCCTACTTCCCACTATCATGACCCCAATTCTACCTTACAAATCTGGCTAGATCAGAACATGTACATTGTACACACAAGAGCTCACAACACAGGAAATCCAGGACAGATAAACCCCTCAGGACCAATAATGAAAGAAGCAACAGAGAGGGGAAGGGAAGGGGCAGCAGGAGTAAGGGGGGATCAATCACAATGATTGACATACCCCCCTCCCAAGGTGAAGGGAGGCAGTGGTTGGTGTAAGACATGAAAAAAATTTTCAGGAGGGAGGGAGGGAGGGTAGAGAGAGAAAAATAATGAGCTGATACCAAGGGCTCAAGGAGAAAGAAAATGTTTTGAAAATGATGGCAACATATGTACAGATGTGCTTGATACAATGGATATATGTATGAATTGTGATAAGAGCTGTAAGAACCCCCAATAAAATAATTAAAAATTTATTCTTATACCTTCTCCACTCTAATATAATTTCTCTACAGAAGCCAGTGTCTTTAATCCAACTGCTAAAAACCCTCCCTCTGCTTCTCATCTCACCTAGGAAAATAAGCCAGTTCTCTCACAAAAGGCTTAGGCATTCCTGCATGGTCTTTCTTCCCCATTGATTTTACCATTCACAATTACCCTTTGATTGTTCTGCTCCAGCCAGAGTAGCATTTATGTTACTAAACATGCCAGGCTGGCGCCTACCTCATACTTTTAACCCTGTCAGCCTGGGGAGATCCCCAAATACCCACTTGGTTTTTCCTTTTACTGTTTTAGAACATTCTTTTTTCAAATGCCACAACTGAAGTTTTGCCTCCACACATGCACCTACATATAAGCACTTTTTATATCCGGTACCTTGCTTTATTTATATACCCCTTCTCACCACTTTATTTTCTATTATTTATTCTCTAAATAGCCAATGCAGCTTTTACTTAATTCCCCATGAAATAGCAATTGAAGGGGAAAATCAGATCAAAATGAACACATATTGTTCCACAATGCTAAACACTGTTAGAGTCAGTCACCAGCATGGAAGCTGGGGATACAAGAGTTGTCAAAACACAGTCCTACATCCCCTTACAGGGCTCACGTAGAAAGCAAATGTTTTGAGAATGATGAGGACAACAAATGTATACACGTGCTTGACACAATGGATGTATGCATGGATTGTGATGAGTTGTAAGAGCCCCTAATAAAATGATTAAAAAACAGAAGCAAAACAGTCATGATCTTTGAGCATAAAATATGAAAAACAAACAAAACCTACTGCCGGTGAAGTTTATTCTGATTCATAATAGCCCCACGTGGTGGGGAGCTGTGGAGCTTCTGTGGTGTTCTATGGAGCTTCTAGGACTCTACATGGTCAGGGGAGCAGTCAGCCTCCTCTTTCTCTCATGAAGCAGCCAGGGGGTGCGGGGGGTGCACCCTTGAAAAATAGAGCCTTCTAGCACATACCAGGACATTTATGAGTCTATATGTCTATTCTGTCTCATCCTCCTAAATATCTAGTGGCTCTTTCCATTTTGTTTCAAGTAGGATGGGATGAGATAGTATGATGTTTTAGCTCAAATAGGATTAAAATTTTTACTTAGCTACAGTCTGATGTATTATGAGATATATTCTATCCAGGTAATGAGATGAAAGATCCACAAAATTTGTGCAATTTTTAAAGAATTTAAAAGTAGCAGCATATTTAAGGCATTTTGGTATAATCTTATATTTTTAGATCATATTACATGTGGCTATATAATGTTTCAAGTAGACTGAGTTTAGTAAATATATTGCTATTTATAAATGACTCATGGCTTAGTGAGTGGATACAGGTTTTAAATACTGTTTCTACATATTTCTGAGATATCAGATCTATTTAACTATCAAACGGTAAGACTTATGGAAAATTTTAATTCATTGTGCATTATGACTCCTTTATCATTCAGCAAGGAAAGTGCTGGGAACTAATGAGAGGACTGCAGAAACTTCATGGAAAATCTCTGTATCTTTTAATTCCGTGTTTCCAGGAACTTTTAAAGTCTCCTATATATAATAATGATTTTCTCATTTCCCTACATACCATCATTAATCAAATTGTTCAAGCCCAGATACACAGGAGCAAGGACAAGGGTAAGGTTGTCACCAAATTCATCAGACCAATGTGGTGGTGGTGGTGCTGGCACTTCATTCCAGCCACATTGCCCATTAGCCAGTTCCTGGGTGTGCGAACTCATTTGTTACTAAAAGAAATAATATAATTTGGGGGGCTATTCATAGACATTAGTCTTACTTCTTCTATTTTCATCAACCCCCATAGCACGAGCTAGTTCCATTGCCTTTCCAGAATGAGTCCATTTCTTACCACTTCTACTACTATCACTCTCTAAGTCCAAACAACTATTCTTTTTTGCTGGGACTCCTATAATAGCCTTTTAACCACCACAGATCTTTCTGCATCTCACTCATGTCCTACTAAACCACCAATAAATCATTTTCATACAACTTCAGAAGAATCTTTAAAAAACAAAATACATGGCTTAGTTTTCCAGAATTATTGACTGAAGTGCCACAAATAGATCATTTTAAAGAGCAGAAGGTAAGAGAGCAACAGCAATCTAGCTGAGAGGAAGTAGCAAGGGGTGGAAGGAGGAGGAAAGTGATGATGGGTAGGAGGAGGTAAAAGGAAACAGAGGTAAGCTCTAGGAAGCAAAGGTATAGATAGGGAGCCTTGGACCTCGGCTCATATCTTCCCTCAATACAAGAACACTGTTCTAACAAATTGGCATCCATACAATCAATTACGACAAAATGAGTGCAGAATCAGACGTGGTGAAGACGGAGGATGGTGCCTGGCTATTAAAAATATATAGCATCTGGGGTGTTAAAGGCTTGGAGTTAAACAAGCAGCCATCCAACAGAGAAGCAACAAGCCCACATGAAAGAAGCACCCTAGCCAGTGTGATTGTGAGGTGTCATTGAGAGCAAGCAGAGGACATCAGAAGATTCACAACAAACAACAAGCAAAAATGCACTGGTGAGAATAGGGAGTATTGGAGCAGAGACCCAAAACCCATCTGTGGATACTGGAACATCCCACCCACAGAGGGGTTATAGGGAGGGGATGAGTTCAATCAGGGTGCCGTCAAGCAATGATGGATCATGCAATATACCTCTGATCCCTTGAATCCTCCCCAAGCCCCATTATCATGACTCCAGTGCTGCTTCCCACACTGAACTAGATGGGAGCATGTACATAGGTATAGGCAAGAGATAAAACTGATGACTCATGTAACCCATGAATGGGAAGAGATACAAAAAGAGTAGGGGAAGAAGGGGAGAGATTGGGAGGAAGGGGGTACTGATTCCAGTGAATGGCACATAACCACATACTCCATCCCGGGGGAAGAACAGAAACCAGAGGGGAAGGGAGAAAGCCGTGTGAGATTTGAAAATAATAACAATCTCTATATAATCTATCAAGAGGCCACAGGGTTTGGGGGGATGGAGAAGAGAGAGGGGGGAAAAGCTGATTCCAAGAACTCAATGAAAGTAAATGCATAGAAAAGGACTATGGTAATATTTGTAGAAATACGACAGGTACAGTTGATACATAGATTGTAACAAGAGCTTTAAGGGCCCTCAATAAAATGATTTAAAAAATGGAAATCTTTCTTTCTCATAGTTCTGGTGGCTGAACATCCAAGTTACCAGCCATAATTCCTTGCAGGGAGTCATGAACACTCCTCGGCTTGCACAAATGTTTGCATTCTTACATAAATGCGCTTGCTTTCTTAAAGTTTTTTTTCTGGAATTAAGCACATTCAGTAGTTTTGAATATATTTTAAATAGCCATTTTCTTTTTATATCATTATCACAATAAGTGAAGTGCCCCAACTAGGGCTCATTTATAATAATGCTTCCTCTTTTTTTATAATCTCATATTACTGATACTATTGAAAGCCATTGGATATTTTTGCTGTTTCAAACTTACTGATAAACACTCTCTTTGAAGCAAAGAAAACCTAAGGACTTGGGATTCAGAAGGAATCCATTTTAAAAAATTTAGTTGAAATAACCTTCTGGAAGTAGTATCTTCAATATTAGAAAGTACAGAAATAAACTTCTGAAATAACTTTCTGGAAATATCTTTGATATTAGAAAGGACAGAAATAACCTTATGAAATAACCTTTTAGAAGTAATATCTTCGATATTAGAAAGTACAGAATTTGCCTCTCGAGCCAGGTTGACCGATAGCAAGAATGTACCTACAGCATCCAGTTAGAGGGACTAAGAGACAAATGGCAGTCAGGATTATCGGGGGTGGGAGCCAATTGCCTTGAGATGAAATCTGCCAAAGTAATAGGTGTTGAAGTCTCTGAATGTGCTAATTCTTTGAATGTAGACAAACTGGAACATAAAGTTGTCCTGGGCTTCCTTCTGAGTAACAGTGAAATTAATGGGACAGTTTGAACCTCATTTCTGTCTCTAGGCGGACAAGATCATCACCATATTCAGTGGTTTAAACAAGGCTGTGGGGGGGAAAGCTCACAGTTCAAGCTCAAGAAGCCGTGACACCGAAAGACTTTAAGATGAAGTAAATGCTTTCTCTCCTGTTCCTAGGGAAACATGGAAACACAGCTGTTTTCTGCCTAGTTTTTTTACCTTCCCCTCTAGACTATAGAAAATTGGCTGAAATATTGCTTTTTTGTCTTCAAAGTATATTGTCATCAAACCTTTTATCTGTGGACTTACCATGAAATGCAGGGTATGTGACAAGAACTGTATATAAACCTGGTTTGAATAAAGTTCTGGACCTTGGTGTCTATACTTCCCATGATCCCTATGCTTCACCTTTTTATCTTATTTCTTATCTTTCTGTTTTTGGGGGCATCACTGCCCTCTGGGGTGGTGGGAGTAGGAGGCCCAGCCTTTGCTCCTATAGAGCCACTGCTGGAATTGAGCCTCTATCCCAGTGGACCGCAGTCCTGCACTACGCCACTGAGGCTCAGCCCCTCCTATCTTTCTAATTGCAGCTGTGCACCTCGATCCTGTTCAATTTGTGAGAGAGCTGGTTTTGTTAATTTCACTATCTGGCAGATGCGATATAAAACTAGGAAACGATATGCTAGGGCTTTTGCTGCTTTAGTCAAGTGGCTGCGTGACTTCAGATAGCAGCACTTCCTTGTCGTCAACACATTTTGGGTGCATATCTTTGTTAAATATGTTAGCTCTTTTGGATTCCAGCAGTCTTTTTAACTAAATGCAGTGGTCTGTACCGTAGACTTTTGTGGCAGTCACCTAATCTGCTGTCAATTTGAAGATGAAGATTGTGGGGGTGGAGTCTAGCCTGTCAATCTGGAGCTAGCCAATGGGGGTCTCTGTGACGGCGTGGTCTTCACCTCTGAGGATTCTGGGAAATGTGGTGCTTCCTTCTTGGAGGCAGCGACACTGGCTCTCTCGGTTCACTTCCTCGGAGACTGTGTACTGACAACGCTCGCTTGGAGACTGTCTTTTGACAAGGCTGACTTCCTGTGAGACATCCGTGAGGAGAAGCCGCATTAAAGTATGCTGGTGCCCTGAACTGGACAAGCCCCATGGATGCAGCCAGACCTCTGAAGTTGGAGAAGCCACAGAGAGACCCCTGCCGGCACTGAGACGCTTCTACAACCACGGACTTTGTCACTGGCCTGTGAGCTTCCTGCATCCAGCTTCACTGCATATGGTGCATGAGTCTGGAGAGGACTTTGTAGACTGTTGTCGGACATGTGGGCTAATATTGGACTTAAGACCTTTGGAATAAACTGGGTCGCAATGTTTTCTTAATGTGCAGTTGTTGTTTTATATAAACCTCTTTCTTATTCATATATGTGTATATATGAATATGTTTCTCTAGTCTACCCAGACTAACACAGCCTCCTTGAGTTGTTTTTTAGCTTCACCCTCCCACTATCATCAAGTAATTCCCATTCATAAAAATCTATCTAAAACAAAATCTGAAGCCAATTATGGTGAATTTTTATTACAATAGTTACAACAATATTTTAGTGGTATGCAATCATAACACAATTACTCAAACTATATACAAATAAGTATTTATACAAGACTACAATGACAAAAGAAAAAGCCATTAATGACAAAAAAAAATCACATTATCATAAGATTTTTTTCCCTAAAAGTTATGGCCAATAAGAAAGAAAATTCACAGTTATTCTGCAAATATTTAAAGATGCAGGAATCATATTGCACATAATACAATTATAAACCTTAATGAGCATATTTATATATTTTAATCTATCCTTTCACAAAATTTACATCACCATGCAATACACTTCACTGTATACAGAATGGTAGCTACAATAAACAGGGTGGCTTACAAACTCTTAATACAGTGGCCTCAAAATTAGAATTGTTTTAAAGTTATATTTAAAATAATTTTGTTATATTAAAAAACCTCCAGTGTAATAAACTTAACGGACATTGTCATAATTTGTTCACAGATTTCATTTTTAGTGTTCTTCTTTGTCTTTGCCTTTCTTTTCCTTTTCATCCTGTAGTGCAGTACCAAGCTTTTTGATAAGAACTGACAGCACTTTGTCCAGTGGGTCCATGACTCCCCTCTGAAGCCATTTAGGAATAGTAGTCCTTGCATGATGAAAACCCAGTTTTTGAAGAATATAATCAACCCCTACAGGATCAATTTTTCTTCCAGTCCAAGAGATTAATCTAAAATGATAATTATAATGAATAATAATTATTTAGGAACTTAATGTACCATAAAATGTACTTATTACTTAGGAACTTATTGTGTTACAAACTGAACTTAATGTGCTACAAAAAAAGATGGACTCAAGAACATCATTAAGTCTTCATACTATGCTTACAGATTTAAAACATGTTCAGAAGCTGCATTTGAATGACTATAATTTCTGAGTTCACTAGTAACATTTGATAAATACTGTATGTGTAAATATAAGTACACATATATCACATAGGCCTGTAACATGGGTTGAGTTTAAGTAATTTATTCTGATATATTTTTTAAAGGCTTGTTAAGTTCCATGGTTCTCTTAAACATTTAAAGGGAGAACCAGTTAATTCTACAAGATTTCCTAAGTGTTTTAAAGGGTGAAATTTACTGATTGCTGCTTATGTGCTAATAAACATGTCTGAGGGAGTATCACTTTCTCTCTAAAGCTACTGCTTCCTTCTATATGGAGGGTCAGCCATGAGTGCGATCTTGATGACCTTTTCCTGTCCCACATTCACGGTTTATCTAATTGGCATGGTAGAGAACAGGGTGGTGTAACTCTGGGCTCTCCTCTCTCACTTGCTCTGGGAGCCGGTTACATTGGTCTATTTCACCATGCAGCATGTTTTTCAAGAGCAGTTCCTTAAGCAGCTCAGCCTGAGTGTTCAGTGCTGTCTATGTCTTGTACAATTCCAGACCCCTTTGTTCTGCAATATTGAAGCTCCTTAAGTAAACCGTACCCTGAGCTTTGTAGCAGTTATGATTTCTGGTCACTGAGATCTCACTCTCAGTGTAAGTCTTATCAATATTAAAGAATGTAATACTAAAAGATTACAGTCCTTTTTATCTACCTCTCTCCAACTATCTCAAATTGATACTGAACTTGGTGGTGAAAAGGGGTATTTGAGGATGATAATCCTGTTCAGAGCACACAATGCACAGAGAGGACTATAGGATCTGACCCACCATGAGAAATGATGTCCCTCACTGAACTATATCGCTATGGGGGACACTGGAGGCACAGTGAGGGAATTGTGCCCAATCTGACTCCATCACCCTGGGGTGAAACACTAAAGGCATGCAACATAATAGCAAGGGGAGCAAAGTGATGAAATCCCCAGGGAATACCAAAAATAGACTTTGGAGACAGAGTGTGCACCCCATGAGACTCGGCTGGAAAACACCTATAAAGGCCAACAAACAGACCTCGAACAATTTATAGGCTTTTCCATTTTTTTGTCAGTGGTTTTCTTTTGGTTGTCATTTCTGTTGTTGTTGTTGTTGCTAGTGTTTTGTTGGTTTTGACTTCCTTTGTTGTTTTGTTTGGTCTTGCCTGGCTTTTGTACTTACTAATGTCTCTGCATGTCTGTCTAGATAAGATAGGTAGGATAAACAATTCGGAGATGAAAAGAATGAGAGCAATGGTTCTGGGGGGATATAGGAGAAAGGGAGGTGGAGGAAAGGAAAGGGGGTGGGGAAACCAATCCAGGGATAAGGGAACAACAAGTGAACTAAAATCAATAAAGAAAAGGGTGTAGGATGCCTAGTGGGGCTTAATAAAGGGCAATGTGGCAGTGAGAATTTACTAAACCCAAATGAAGGCTGAACATGATGGTGGCACAAGAGGAAAGGAAATACAGGAAAAAACCAGGAGGCAAAGGACATTTATAGAGCTCTAAATACAGGCATATTCATAAGTAAATACATTTATATATAATGAGAGGGGAATAGATCTATGTATTTATATTCATGTATTAGGAATTAAGGTTGCAGAAGGATATTTGGCCTCGACTCAAGTACTCTCTCAACACAAAAACATTTTGTTTTAATAATCCGGCATTCGGTGACGCTCACCTTCTCGACATGATTACTGAAGAAAAAATGGGTACACAAGCAAACGTGGTGAAGAAAGCTGATG
>PVJH01023057.1:0-35170 GCA_004026705.1 Nesogale talazaci | reverse complement strand
AGTGAACATAACTCTTTTGAGGATGTGGCAGTTCTGGACAGTATTCATTCTTTTTTGAGATAGCTTTATGTGTTCCATGATAGGTGGAGTGAGCATAAGTCTAGAGAAAAAAGTGTGTGGATGTAGGGCAAAGATAGGTAATCATATGTGAATTGGTACTGAAAACACAAACTTACTCCCATAGTGTCAGTGTGGACTCATAGCGACCTTATGACAGTGCTTCTCAACCTTTGCCGCAACCCTTTAATACAGCTCCTCATGCTATGGTGACTCCCCAACCATAAAATTATTTTTGTTTTTGTTTTATAACTTTAATTTTGCTACTGTTATGAATCAGGAAACTCCAGTGAAATGGTCGTTCAACCACCAACGGACTCATGACCCATAGATTAAGAAGAGCTGAGACTGTTAATTTTTCTGAGACTGTTAATGAAATTAGAAAGCCTCATCTTTCATTGGAGATCTTCTGGTGCTTTGGAACTTCTAACCTTCAAGATCACAACCCAAAGATTAACCACTACTCCACCAGGACTTGGAATTCTCGGGCTATAGGTGCGATCGCTTTTATGTCAACTTGGTGAGGTCAGGAGGATTCTCCCATGATGCGATCTAACATGCTCTTCTTGTTAGGTGCCCTTGAATCAGCTCTGACGTGCTACCCTATGCACAACAGAAGAGAACACTGCCTGGTCTTTTTCCATCCTCAGAATTGATCTTCTGTCTGAGTTCGTTGGTGCAGCCAATGTCTTCCTCTTTTTTTGGGTGAACCATTATTTTACTGAGCACAATATTCTTCATTAGGGACAGGTTTCTCCTGACCATGTCAAAGTACATGAGATGACATCTCACCATATTTGTCTCTAAGGACCATTGTGGCTGTACTCCTTCCAAGACAGATGTGTTTGTTCTTTTGGAAGTTCAAGGTACTTTGAATATTCTTGGACCACACTACAATTCAAAGATGGATTCTTCTTCCATCTTCTTTATTCAAGGTCAAATTTTCACATTTATGTGATGCAAATGAAAGTACCATGATTTGGTTTGGGTATCCTTTAATCCTCAAAGTAATATCTTTTGTTTCTTCACTTTGAAGAGGTCATGTGTAACAAATGTACTCAGTGTGATGTGGTTTTTGATCTCTTCACTGCTGCTTGCCTTAGCATTGAGTGTGAATCCAAATAAGAGTAAATCCTTGATAACTTCAAACTTTTCTCCATTTGTCTTGATGCCATCTATTAGTCCAGTTGTGAGAATTTTTGTCATCTTTACATTAGGTCATAATTCATCCTGAAGGCTCCAATCCCTGCTCTTCATCAGCTAGGGCTTCAAGACTTCTTCATTTGCAGTAAGCAGGACTGTGTCAACTGCATGTTGTAGGTTGTTAATAAGCCTTCCTCAGATCCAGACGTCTCATTCATCACATAAGCCAGTTTCTCTGATTATTTGCTCAGCATAAAGGTTATATACATATGATGAGAGGATAAAACTTTGTCATAGGTTTAGAGATATGTAAAAATTTGGTTTATGATTTCTGACCTTGGCATTCCCAGCATCAACTATGGTATCACAATGCTAGGTGTTGTGCCATTTACACAAATCCAACTCATAATAACACCATGTGGTATAGTAGAATTGTTGGGAGTTTGGGGCTATATTCTTTATGAAAGCACAAAGAGTTTTCTTCCATGAAACAGCTCGGTGTGTTTAAAGCACCAGCATTTCAGCTAGCATTCAAGTGCTAAACTACTGCACAACCAAGACTCTTTCACTCTACAGTCACTGTGAATTTGCGAATATCACTCTGTGTCTATTATTTCTTTAAGTAGGCTGCCAGTTATTTGTTCTTCAGTATTATATTGGTCATTCTTGGTGTTTTTTCTTTTTTACTTACACTTTAAATTTTGCTAGTCAATATCTATATAACAACTTGCTATAATATTTATGCTGGATTACATTGAATTGATAAAGTTGAAATGTACAGACATGTGCAGTATTAAATCCTCCTGTCTATGAACACAGATTTTATCTTAATTTATTTGGCTCTTTAAAATAAAATTAATCAAAACCTCGTAGAGTTCCTTTTATAGATTTTTACATACATTCTATAACTTATGCTTGAGTGTTTAAGGAACTCTGACCGCTTGGTAAGGTTCACCTTGGTCAACTAATTGCAATGACTCAGTTCAAGTTCAACAGACATGCCTCAAAAGAAAGGGCAAGCTATGTGTTCCCATAAAGATTTACAGCTTCAGAAATAAAAAAATATATAGACAGTTACTATGAGTCAGAACTAATGAATTGGTGGCAATGATTTTTTTTGTTTATTCGTTTGTTTTTGCTGTTTTGTTTTGGTTGACCTGTGGTATAATGGTTATTGATCATCAGCAAACAAATGGTTGTTGATTCAACCAATCATTGTCTCCATGGCAGGCTATTTCTATAAAGATTATAGCTTTCAAAACCCTATAGCGAAGTTATATTCTGTGCTATATGTTCTTTCTAAATTGAAATCGACTCTGAAACGATTGGTTGAGTGCCTCCTAGTTTTTTTTGTTTTTGTTTTTGTTTTTTTACGGGAAATGGTGTCAGTATACATATACCTAAAAGCAACTGTTGTCAAGTCAATTTTGACATTAAAAAAAATCCTTTGAGGTTGTGGAGAAAATGGCACTTAGTTAAGACTCACCTTCTTGCACTCCTGTGGGCAGACGAGAAAAGAAGGAGTTAAGGTGAAGGAGACTGAAAGGTGGAGTCCTAAAATTAGAACGAGGGTACTAAGGTCTGTCCTGAACCCCACTTTTTTGTGATTTCCACTCACAAAATGAACCAAGAATGGACTAATCCCTCTAGGTCCAGTGTGTTGGGCTGATGGGTTCCAGCTGAAGAACTACCTCTGCCCTTTCACACTGAGTAGCCATATCCCCAGGCTGACTCTCTGCACAGGTCATAGTCCCAGAAGGGAGGAGAACCTCTGAGACCTAGTGATAGAAGTCCACATCAGAGTTCTCCGCGCTGTTAGCTGTCTTGCGCTTAGAACTTGAGAAGCAGGGCCTGTAGGAAGCCATAATTTGAAGTAGAAAAAAAAAGCAGAAATTTACCTGAGTCAGGGTGGGATGTGGCAGAAAACAAGCAGAGAGTTATAGTCCAGGGGGACGAATTCAGTTCCAGTTGGCCAAGAAGTAAACAACCTTCTTAATAAACTCGATCTCCCTCTTCAGGGATCAGCATGACAGCCACCAAATCACATCAAGGCACATCGTAAGTCCAAAATAATAAAATGCATTTTCTGGGTAAAAAATGGCAAATCCCATGCTTATTGTCCAACCCCCAAGGAAGCACATAGGCTGAGACTCTTGACATAGAGAGTCAGCAATCGACGTGCACACAGATTCCAGAGACGAGACTCGACAGCCCAGATCTATTATAGCTTTTGCAAGGCTTACATATGCTTTTTAAAATCAAATAACTTCTTTCACCTTCTTCCTTGGCATCCTCTTAAGTTTACAATTTTGCAACATGAAAGACAATAGGCCCACACCGTGGGTTATATAAATGAGGTGTTTCTGGCTGAGTTATGTAAATGAGGTATAGCTGACTTACCCAGACTGTCCAATTGTCTTACATAACTAATTTATCCAATCACATTACAGAACCAACCACCCAATTTCATTACAGGATCTTAGGTTCCAATTGCATTACAGGGTCTTCGCCATACTATCAGAAAGCTAGACGCATTTTGGTAGGTTGTGTTTCAGAGATCAAAGCAGAAGGTTGTTAGGTGAGCTGGCCTTGAGTCTTATTTGCCTCAAGACTGGAGTTTTTATCCAGGAGCCATGGAAATGCGGGATACCCAGCAGCTCCCACCGGACTCAAGACCAGAATATTCTAGGAGACTTGGAAGCACAGTTCCAATTACCCAAGGATGCAGATTACTACTCAGAGGTTTCAAGACCTACCCAGGAGACACAGCAACATCCTGAGTTTTCTATCCCCCAGATTCACAGTTCCTGCCAAGAACTGCCCCACACTATACCTTTCCTCAATCTGTAGTCAACTCTGTCTCCAGTTCTCAAATCCTCAACCATTTGATCACTTTTCTTTTGTCCTTATGGGCCTGGAATCCAGTCCAGTGTTCTGCTCAGTACTCTTACTTTCTCCTATCTCATGGTCTCCGGTCATTGTCTGTCTCCATTGCTTTGTCTTGTGATCTCTGTTCCATAGTCTACGATACCCTTTTCCCTGCCCCCGCCGTATTACAGAGATCTTGAATGCATTACACTTTAGGCCCTTCTTCTCATTGTTTTGGGATTTCTCTGTGCTTTTGAAGTGATTTTATACACAGAAGAATGTCTTCGATGGAGGTGTGGTTTTGCATTTCAGCAAATTATACCCCAGGAAACAAAGCATGATTAACACCCTCTACCAAGGCAGATGCTGGAAGACAGCTACTTTGCCAACTTACTGTCAGAGACTCATATCTCTGGTAATTACATAGAAAGTTTTCCTTGCAGCATAGATCAAAACAGAGCCTAAATATCCATCAATTGATAAGTAGATTAAGAAACTCTGATATGTACACATAGTAGAATAGCATGTAGCGATGGGACCATGAAATATCTTTTGACATAGAGGGCCCTGAAAACTATTTTCCTGAGTGAAATTAGTCAATCACAAAAAGACAAGTTTTGTATCTGTACAACAAAGATAAACACCAAGATGAAAGCAAGCTTCTGCTCCTAAGTTATGTATTCTTCTAATTCAAAAATTCAACCTCTCAAGCGACACAATAGAGAGCACCTCTGGGATCCATGAACCATATATCACTCCCTCTAGCTATACATCTTAGAAAGCACTTTAAAGGAGTTTTTCAAGATGTGGGGAGATAGAGGAGACCATACATTTGTTTCCATGTAAAATTGTGCTAAGATTTCTCAAATCAACAGTCACTCTTACCCAAGTAATCCAGCAAAGCTTGCTGGAAATTCATGTCGATATGAAGTGAAAGGAATATTTCAGTGAACTTTATTACATTTCTTTTGGTAGAAAAATAGTGCAAAACAGCTCCCCACATGAAAAAAATGCTTTAAAATACTTATATATAATGAGAATATACTGGTATTATGTTCCTAATTGGACACTTTTGACCTAATCTCTATCCATCCCCTATTGATCCAGGTTGTGTGCTCTAGACTACTGGGACTTTAGATTCTGTTCTTTAGAGATGTACAAACTATCTCAAAGGCTAAAACAGAAGGACTCCATGACTTGAACTTTTCCTCAAACTTACCAGGAGTCCTTGGTCTTAAGGGAGAAATTTCTCGTGTGAGAAGAGAACTAGCAGTTGTTGGACTTTGATTGGGATATCTTGCCTTAAGAATACTCACTTCCCAGGACTACCATGTATTTGCTGTTTTAATGCCCTCTTAATATTGACATGACATGTTTCGTGGCATGTACGTAGTTGAGTCAAAATGTAGTGTCATACAATTTTACCTCCAGTTTGACCCATTTTAATGTTCAGTAGTATGGGTTTTTGTTTGTTTTTATAATTAATCGATGGGGAAATATAATGGATTAAACCTGTAGTTAATTCTTTTTGACCAAAGACCATGGATGTAAATAGCCTTGCTGTTAATTTTTGTTGCTTTTTTGCTATGTTTTCCTGTATATGAAATACAGAATAGTTAAATCTATAAAGACAGTAGCTTGAGTATATTTTTGGGGGTTCTACAGGAGAGGCTGAGAGGAAATGGGGAGCTAGCAACAAAGAGAACAAGAAAGAACAGAATGCTCTAAAGTTGATTGTGGTGACGATTGTATAACACATCTTAGTATGATTGAACTATTGAATTGCACATTTTGTGGATTATGTGCCAATAAAACTGTATATATAAATAAGATGGAGTTTAGTTTGCTTCCATATCCTTACTACAATAATTGAGGGTATACACAACATTCCAGAATGTTAAATCTTTTTAAAATCCCTTTATGAACACAATTGAGAGACTACATAGGTGAAAGATACTTTTCTCTGTCATTATAACTTGCATTGGAATATCAGCAAAGAAGTTCTTCATGCTCACTATCTCTCCCAGAATCCAAAGAAATTCATAATCTTATGTAATTGTTTCGTGCAGTCTAATCACTTCTGACTTATAGTGACCCTGCACATATGAAAATGAAACACTCTCTGGTCCTGTTCCATCCTCTCAATTTTTGCCCTCTCTTTGAATCCATCGCTGAAGGTTTCCATATGTTTCATTTCCTCTCTGTTTTATCAAGAATGATACACTTCTGCAGTAACTGGTGTTTCTTTTCTTGATAATCTGTTCAAAATGTGTGAGACAAAATCTTGTTAATCTTGCAGACAATACACATTTTTTCCCTGAATATCCACAAGGACAATCTGTTACCATTAAGTTTCTCCTACGGAATTTCACACAATACAGAGAATTGAGTCAAACATTTTTGTGCTGTAAACTAGAAACAAGCCCTACTGAATTAGTGTTCTGAGCCTGTTTAGTTGGTATACAGGAATCAAATTCAGAACATGTTTTTGTTCCCTAAAATTATATTGCAACTATTGCATGTATTTGCCTTTTCCAGGGAGAAAGAGTCTGCAACCTTCACTCAATTTTCAAAGGAATTCAAAAAACAAATGTATTTCTGCATTTCCTGTGCTTATATTTAAACCAGGATGTTTTGGGAGGTAAGATTATTTTAATTTCTTGTTTCATGCAGAACATAAACTTCCCATGGAATTTTACTTGTATCAAAGATGTTTTTTTGTTTGTTCGCTTGTTTACTTCTCTGACTCAGAAGCTGCTTAAAATCAGTGTGGCAGTCACCTAATCTGTCAATTTGAGTATTAAGAATGTAGTGAGGGAGTCTACTCTGTCAATCTGGAAATAGCCATTGAGACCTCTGTGTGGGCATGACTTTCTCCTGAGAATTTTGGGAAATCTAACTGTATTTCCCCCTTGCAGGTTAGAGACTCACTACTCAGTCCCTTGGAGATGCTCTCCTAAGGAGACGCAAGACAGACTCCCTGGGAGACATTTTAGCTGACAAGACACATAGAAGCATGCTGATAGACTTTGATACCTGGAAATTGGAGAATCTACGAGCAGACCCCTGCCAGCCCTGAGATGTTTCTACTGCCACTGAATACACAAGACTCTGCACCCACTGCCCTGTGATTTTCCTTTGTATGTGTTTCATGAATCTGAAGAGGACTTTATAGATTGCAATTGGACATATTGGAAAATATTGGGTTATGACCTTGGATTAGACTGGGTTGGGGTGTTTTTCTCAATGTTCAATTACTCTTATATATACATCTCTCCCTTATATACACATGTGCATCTATGGATTTGATTTCTCTAGTCTACCCAACTAACACAATCAGTATGAAGGCTACAAATTTACTATATCCTACATCAAATGGCACAAGGTCCTTCTAGAAGCTATCCAAACTGATATTCCAGCTGCTTGGCTGACCCATACTCCTGTTGTAGAGGATAGCGGCTACTGGAATCTCTGAATGGCACAGGTAGTGAGTGAACTTGAGTGCTAACGAACTAACTGGAAGTTTTAATCTACTGAGAAGCCCCTTCGAAGAAAGGCCTGGTGATTGGTGATTGGTGATCTACTTTGAAAACAATTCAAAACAAAAATGCCATTGAAAAGCATGGATCTAGTCAGACACACATTAGGGGTCCATGAGTTATTGTTAACTGCATGATATCTGATTTAATTTGATTTTGGTACCATCAATGGTTGTCTGTCCAAAATTCACGGATTTCCCCTTCAGATGATTTTGATTAGACTAGACAGCTCTCTTTGAGGTAGCAGCGTGGTCAAACAGTGGGCAGCGAGGCACATGGTCAGCAGTGTGAAACCACCAGCCACTCCACAGTAAAGTGAGAAGGCTTTCTACTCCTGTAAAGAATCATAGTCTCAAAGGCCACAAGGATACCCTCCTCTATAGAGTACCTATGATATAAAATAGATCAGTTATAAAATGTTTGAGCTGACTCTCTAGGTTTTGAATCTCAGGTCACAGAGCTGTCCTTAAGTTGAGCATTAAAGGACAGATTCCACTTACTATGCTAAAGCACAAGGAGAGTGACTGAAATCATGTTTGTAACTCACTAAAACTACTACTGGGCCACTGAGGAAATGTATTTTTTGTGTGTGTTAGAAAGTTGACATTGTGTAAATAAGAAAGCAATTCAGATTTTCAAATATTTCTTTAGGAAAAGAGTATATACACTTTGCAAAATAGAGACTCATTTATCTCTCAAAAAGAATGATGTGGATGTATATTATTTTTATTTCTATTGTTGGCAGATAATGTCAGGGACTTGATTTATAATGTGTGCTTTGGCAGAAGATTCTTTTTATAGAATGCTCAGATAATGACTTATTTCTTTTCAGATCACATATAGCTTTTCCTTCTTGTATTCTGACTTTTATGCACCTTTTCTGTGCTCCTCCATTTATGTATGACATACTTCATCAATACATATTTATAAAGTATTAAATATTTATTGAAAATCTATGCAAATAATCATACTTTAACTGTACTTATAGCTTACAATATTTAGAAGAAAATAATCTCATTTCCCTTTTGTCCTTATATCTAGTTAAAGTTCATTACAAGTAACAGAAAGCACTACAATGTTTAAAACAGGAAAATAATGAATGAGGAGATCGTAAAAGGAAGCTAAATTATTTTCTGAACAATCCAAAACTCCTACCATCTCTGAGTCACCCCTAGAATCATTCAGGAATTTAAAAAAAACTGTCTCTACTCCTAATACTCTGGAGTTGGAGGAAGAAATCCATAATTATTAATTAAGAATTAAGAAGTTAGAATACTCCTTTTTACGAATGATCATAGAATTGCTTATTATGATATAAGAAACTGAAGCATGAATCTTGGATCCTTACTGAAATGAAAACTCCACAACCATACTTGTCAGCATCGCGAGTCATCATATAAATGATGGTTCTATATTCCTCTGTATGCAATGTGGAGTTTTGGTAAGAGTTCCAGAAAATATGGCTATTCCTTATATTTAAGACCACAGTGTGGGCACTGAATAGTTAGACTTTTAAAGTTAACTTTTGAAATTAGCTGAATTTTGAATTATTTTCATTAGGTAAATGATTACAAACAAGCTGTTGATTAGAGGAGCACTGTGATAAGAATAAATTAAAATGTTTTTGAAATAGTGTGCCTTAACATCATTTGCTGTATGCAATTTGAGATAAGTTGTGCTAAGTACTAATGACAAATTAATGAGTAATTTCTTAGTCACTATTCATGTAGACTCTGACATGAATGCTTAAAATATTTTATCTAATGTAATTAAAATGTAATAAATGCTCTTTTACCATCAGATATGGGATCATAGGAAAATAAGAAGAAGCCAGTGATTAAAGGCAGGAAAATGTCTACAGATATCTGCCGTCCACATTAAGACTTTCAGCCTAGACCCACTCTGTGTCAAAGCAGGATATAATTTAGCATTTATTCAACACAGACTTGAAATCCTGTATATGTTCTTAAAATAATTCTTCAAAATTTGTATGTCACAGTATACTTACAGTGCTAAGTCAAATCAATTGCTATACTGATAAATGTTGGGAATCTAGAAAAAGATTGTTTATGTTCCTGGTGTCGAAGCAATACCAGAACCATGTGGGTTTGTTGCCTATAAGCTAAGAACCTTAACTTAATTCCACTGTGTTGGCTTGTGTGCTAGGGAAGGAAAGAAAGTGAAAGAGAGTGTTCAAGTTGCCACAGAGTCTTATGCATATTCTACACTTGTGGTTAGGCTCCAGCTCGTAGTGACGCTCTGCATAGCAGGATGGAACGCTACCCAGTCCTCGGCCACCTTGACAGCTCAGTGCTGCCCTCCATGTGTCAATCTATCTAATCCAGGGCCTTCATTTTCTAGCTGCTTTTCATTCCTCCAAACATGATGGCCTTCTTTAGGGACTGATCTTTCCTGATAACCTGTCCAACTAATGATAATGTAGGTTTCGTTATTCTTGCTTCTATCCGTACTTCTTCCGAGACAAATATTCTTGTTGCTTGGGAAGTTCATAGTTCTTTCAATGTTTTTCCAGGCACAATAATGCCAATGCATTGATGCTTATTTGGTCTGAATTATTCAATGTCCAACTTTCCTTTGCATATGAAGCTATTGAAACTATCATATCCTGGGCCAGGACTCAAAGTGGCATTATACACCAAAGCAAACTAAATGCCATCTAATCAACTCTGACTAATAGTTATAATTTATATGTATGTGTGGGTATATGTGCCAACTATACATAATTTATTTTAAAATAACTTATTTTACACATATATAATATGACAAATGATATACTCACATTATATACAACATGGTATATTCATATGAGATGACTGAAAATATAGTGACTTGGGTCTTAGTACTCAAAGTGACACCACTGCTCTTCAGGACTTTCAAGAAATCTTGTGCCACAGATTTTCCTAGCACACTGGGTCATTTGATTTCTTGAACACTCCTTCCATGAACACTGACTGTGGACCCAAGTCAGTTGAAATCCTTGACATCTTTATTTTTTCTTCATTTATCATGGTGTTATTTATTGGACAAGTTATGGTACCTTTTCTTTTCTTTATATTGAGTCACAGCCCATATTGAAGAGTAAAATTCTTTATCTTCATCAGCAAGTACTTCAAGTCCTCCTCACTTTCAATAAGAAAGGCCATGTCATCAGCATATCACAGGTTGCTAAGAAGTCTCCATCCAATGCCATGTTCTTCTCCATGGTACAACTTCTCTATTTATTTATTCAAGATATATATTGAATGAATATGTTAAAAAATTTTAGCCCCGATATTTCTTGATTGAAAGCCATGCAATATCCCCTTGTTCTGTTCACACAAATGCTTCTTGATCCATGCACAAATTCCACATAAGCACAATAAAGTGTTCTGAAATTCTTACTCTTTTCAGTGCTACCCATAGTTTATTATGATCTTTAGTCAAATGCCTTTGCATAATCAATAATACACAAGTAACTATTTAGGTATTCTCTGCATTTATCAGTGATCCATCTGATACCACTGGCAATATCCCTTGTTCCACTTCCTCTTCTGAATATGGACTACATTTCTGATAGCACCTTGGTGATATACTGCTGAACCTCCTACTGAATGATCTTGAGCAAAATATATTTGCATGTGATATTAGTGGTATTCTTTGATAAATGCTACCTTCTGTTGGGGGCCTTTATCTGAAATGGATCTAAGTATTGATCTCTTCCCATGTGTTGACTGGGTAGCTGTCTTCCAAATGCTTTGGCATGGGATAATGAGTGATTCCAGTGCTTCATCAGTTTGTTGAAACACTTCAATTAGTTAATTCATATACTTGCATTTTACTAATATATTCATTGCAACATGGACTTCTTCCTTTAGTACCATTGATTCTGATAATAAGTTGTGCGAGGATGCATTATCTAGAGAAATGAAGCCAGTGACACACATATACGTTAGAGAAATCTTCATGTCAAGATGTAATTTTATTTTAATAAGTTACTCCAGCACAGTCCACAGCTTCAGAGCTAGATAGAGCCCACTTTAGATTCCCATAATTGCATACTGGAATGCCACAGAAAGGTGAAGTGAACATAAGGAGATCGCAGTTCAGACAATGGAGATTTGCATAGATCCAAGGTTGGTGGGCATTTGCCAGGGTTCTGATAGTTCCCATTGTTTGTGAACTACATGGGGCAGCTCCTGAAGGCAAACACAGAACTCAGACAAGTAGGACACACTCTCAAGGAGGCATCACCAGGCCACCACTTGTTTGACAGGTTGGATTTGACCCCAAGTTGAAATATAATCTAACCATAATAGATGAACCTTTATCATTTGTCATCTGTACACAACTCTTTAAGCATAACTAATCTCCAAATGAAGATAATAATTAGACCTTGTTTTTACCTAACAGAACATTTAAAAATGCACTAGTCCCACTTAAATCTTATAAATGAAGAAAACAACATATTTAAGTGAAGAAAACAAAATAGTTAAGGCCTAATGTTTTTATTTCTCCTAAACTTGAATTCAATAACTCTATCAACACTTTCTGCCAACCCTTGTTTCCCTTAATCCATTAGGAAAGTTGAAAGCTATTGAGTGGGGATCCTCCCTTGCAATACATATTTAAGACTAAAGACTAATGAAAGCCAGCCACTGTCTGCCTTTACTCACTGTATTGTGAGGATGCAATTTCTAAACTGAAAATATCTATCAAATCAATGCTCCAAGGAGACAAGAATATTCTTTGATGTGAAGAAGTTTCATCGCAGTTGAAACCTTGCATCCATTGGCAAATTCAAATTTCAATCAGGCCATCTGTCACGTCAGCTAGCAAAGTGTACCACTCATAGGTTTAAACAGCTTCCTCTTTAACCCAATCAAGTTCTGGCCATTAGAGGTCTGACCATCCAAGCTAGATCAATGAGTACCATAATAAGCTGGGGAATTTCACACATGTGTTCCTCCAGCTCACATCACCGGCTCCTTCACATCTTCTCATCAATACTAGCACCTTCAGACTAGGTCATGCCAGAGACTTGGGTTCCACACACCTCTTTAAATGGTAGGTCAGCCTGTTTTCACCTTTCCTCAAGTCCTGTGGACAAAGTGCATGGGTGTCATTGGCCACACTCAACCTGCCTCTCCATTGCTACATTGCTCTTCTTCCACTAAATCAATGAATCAGGTGGTCATCTAATAAGCATTCCAGTCTTCTTTCCAGCATCCTTTGGCTTTCACTCTTAGTGGGAGTGGTTCCCCAATGGACAGAGACATGTCCAGCCTAGGTGCAGCCACAACTAAACAGTCTGTTAAAATTCAAAAGGTCAAAGTGATATTTTTCCCCTCCTAACAGTTCTAACTAATTGCATGTATTTTCAAATGGAAATGTTGTAGCACTCAAGGAACTTCATAGGGCTTATGTTTTCTTAGACATATTTATTTTGTCTTAAAAGTAAACAGAAGTTGCTTATTTCATGGAACTCTTAATGCCACTTTAAGGAAATCTATTGGAAGAGCTAAAGGCATGCAGGTTTTAAACATAATTTCCAACATTCATTTCTATCACATATTGTGTCTATTGTAGTAGGGGAGAGAATTCAATATACTCTTGTATAGTCACATCCTACACAAAATTCTTTTAAAATATTCAAATTCAAAGTTCTCTTGGGTGGTATCATTCATAGCCTCAGGTTGCTGGCTACGTGTATCCTGCAGGCTTATCATTCTATCAACCGTTTTATTTAAACATTGATTTTGGTCCAGCAAGTAAAAAAGCACTTGCATTCTAAACAATTCTTAAATCAACAGTTTTACTTCCAGGCCATTCCCTATTTCTCTCACAAAACAACTCATTCCCATCTAGTTCCACATACAAATTGTGTTAGGCAGGATTCTTTAGACAAACAAACCAGAGTACTTATTATTTTATCTGTTTGTATATGTATATATATACACAAATATATACCATATATACTTGAGCATCAGCCAACCTCAGTATCAGCCAAGTCACCTAAGTTTACCAAAAAACTGCATAAAATGTACACTAGTATATATGATATATATATACACACACAAGTTTATACAGCAAAAAGGAATATGAAATCTAATTAGTCCACACAGCAGTACAGAGGGTTCAGTTCAACTCACTTCCATGGAACAATTAATATACTGGAAGTTCTTAAACTCACATGGGCTGCCAGGTGCAAGATCAAGGTAGCAGGGAGTAGAGCTCTCCATGGGACAAGGTAAGCTGAGTCCGCTCACAGGCAGCACGCAGCAGGTGGGTCACAAACAGTCAGTAACTCGGGAGCTGAGCTATGCAAGCCCCTATGTGATATAACACTCAAACAATCTAAGGCAATAGAATCCACCATTCTGAAACTCAAACAATGTACACATCAGCAGCTTGGTAAAGAAAGGCTCAAAGGATCCTCAACTTTAGTGGCACAATTCACAGATTAGCATAGCTTGCAGGTAGTGCACCTCACAGACTGAGGCATAAAACTAACTACAACAGCAGCGTGCATGCTCCATCAGGCTCTGATCATCAGAGAACAAGAGAGCAGGGAGTAGGCTCTGCAGAGCTATTTATCTCTTTGTCCTCCAATTAGTCTGCAACCTGTTTAATCTGACAAGTTCCTATTGGCCAGATTGGCACAATTAACCTACTTATCACAGCCCCGCCCCCCACATTGCCAATTTGGCATCTGCACACAATTTTTTGCCATTTATAGTTTCCAGACGTTGATGAAATCATACAACACCTAACATCATACATCTGCCATACCTTTCATCTTCCTGCCTTTGGCACCATTGCATGTGTCATGTGAGTCTGGAGAGGACATTATAGACTAGCATCAGACAAATGGGCTTATATTATGGATTTGATCTGGACTGGGCTGAGATGTTTCTTAGTGTACAATTACTCTTTGATATAAAGCTCCTCATAAACACACAAGTCTCCCTGGATTTGTTTCTCTAGTCTACCCAGCCTAATACACCAATCAAACAACCCATGGCGGACCAAAGCTGACCTCTTCTGGCTGCCTATACCTCTCTCACTGCCATGGAGTCAGCACTGATTCACAGTGACCTCCACTTGGGTGTCTGAGCTTGTAACTACATAAGGGAGCAGGAGACCGAGTCTTCCCCACAGTTGGTGGTTTTCAACTACAGAACTTGTGGATCACAGTCCTACACATAACCAGTACAACACCAGGACTCCAGAGGACAAAGAAAACCCAACTCCACTAAATTACTATAAAGAGAGGTCAAACATGATTTCTCTAGAACTCCCTTTTCTTGGTATCTTAAGTATAGTGATAAAAATAGACTGACCCTCACATACGTACAAGAAAGAATTCTATATTAAGGGTCAATTTTATATCAAGAAGGCATCTGTGTTAGTCCAGGTTTACTAGAGAAACAAGTCATTCAAACAAGTCAAATAATTCTGAGTCATTCATATAAACACATATATGAGAGAGAGCTTTATATCAAAGAGTAATTGTATATTAAGAATATATCCCGGATCAGGTCCATAAGTCAGATATTAACTTATATGTCACATACTAAACTGCAAAATTCCTCTTTAGACTCAAGCAAACCATGCAATGATGCCAAATGAAGGAAGATCTCAGGCCAGTGGATAAAAATTCTTGTGGATTCAGTGGTGGGAGAAGCATCTTCAGGCCTCTGGCTGCCATCATTGTGGATCAACGTCACTCGTCAACAGGAAGACCAAAGCAGAGAGAGGCTGGCCTACTTCTAAGGGGAAAAAGTGACATCCCCAAAGTCCTTATGAAAATTATGCCCACACAAAGGCATCATTGGCTATGATCTGGTTGACAGAATAAACTCAATCCCTTCACTCATAATACCCTCAAGCTACATACATGAGATTATGTAGCTACCACAGCATCCCAGGTTGACTCAACCCAACTCCCTAGGCCAATGTCAGCAAGAGTAATACTCAGACACAAATAGCTGCAGTCTTATGATGCAGAAAGGTGAAGCTAGATGCAGGGAGCTCACAGACTGGTGGGTGCAGCATCATGTGGAGTCAAGGTTGATGGTAAGACAGAAGGATAATTTTCGCAAGCTTGAGTGGCCTACATGCCATTGCCCTTGCAGGCAGACACTGTGTTGCAGCAAAAAAGAAGGTAAAGGTCCCGAGAGAAGATAATTCCTTACTGTCTTTCTTATTAAAAAGACCAGGCCCCCTATGAAGTATTATCAGGTTTTGACCTAATTGATAGGCTGGACATAAACTTCCATGCTTTCATACAGGATCGAATTGATATAAAATCTTACTACCATAACTGCTATCCGCAAAGCAGGCAGCTGTGCAACAATGCACTATTTTATGGATGTATTTTAGGGAGTTTCCTTTCCCTTTCTTGGGAAAATGTTCATTTTCTAAATTGTCAAAAGTAATATGCCATATATTTTTCTTCTATTAATTCTCTCATGACAAATAAATTGAATTTGAGCCTGTTTTATCTTTCATTGTATGCTAATATTTGTCAACTTCAAACCCTTACATTGATATAAATGTCAACATCAATAATATTACCAATACTAGTACAAACACCAACAGTAATACACACATCAACACACCAACTCTAGCAAAAAATCTAATATCAGCATCATTACTAAAACCTCCAATAGAAATTCAACCTCAATAGGAAGGCTATTACAAACAGATATAACAATTTTAAAAATCACAAATACATTTACCACAAATACCAGTACCATCAATAGTATGAATGGAATGGAACTATATAAACTAAGCACACTGTAAACATGAACACTGATATAGAAGTATTCTGTCATTGACAGAATCTATAACAATAAGAATAACACCACCAGTATCCATGCAAACACAATGCAAATATCTCTATTTTCCTCTCAAGGACAAAGCTAATGAATTTTAACTTCACTAATTTTTTATTAAAATCATGTGCTGTAATTAATATTAGTACACTGTATTTTTAGATGAGGAAAATGAGACGTAAACTTGGAGAAAAATAAACAGGGAAAGTGTAATGCACGGTTCATCTAGGGTACTAAAAAAATTTTATAGACAAAAGTAAGTAATGAAAAATGTTGGAGCGGGAACAAAAAATGTTGGAGCATGACATAATTGAGAAGTTTGATCAGTCAACAAGTGTCATCATAAAAAAATGAAAAGAAAAATAAGTGGAGGTTGCGTGGGGTCTGTCTTTTTCTTCCTTATTATGTTAACTTGATCTTATTGGAAAGTATAGGAGTGGAGTCCAAGATAGCAATCAGATCACAGTCTGAAGATGCCTCCATGGGAATATGCCCTATTTATAATAGAGGTAGGGAGAACAGCCCTCTTTGCTCTGCTCTTTTACCTCCCTCCTCATTGGAACTCCAAGTCTGCTTCCCAGGGTGATCTTATGTGTGCTGCAGGCATAAAACACTACTGGTTCCCTGCTGTCTGCCCACAGATCTTGGATCCACAGCTACTGGCCTGTGATCTCCCTGTTTCCTGCTTCAACCTTCTGTGTCATTAACCTGCAACTCTGTCATCTGAAGAGGGATCCATCTAGCACCCTTCTCATGAGCTTGAGTCAGACAGGACTGGGATGCCTTCTAGAAATAGCACTTCTTGATGTAAAGTCCTTTTTTAAACATATAGGAGTATTGCTGGTTTTACTTCTCTAGATAACCCAGTCTAACATCAAAGAGAGTAAAAGGGGCACTAGTTAAAAAGGAGAGAAGCCCAGTAAAGGATCTTTTCTTCTATTTTCTTGTTTGTTCTTAAGGTTGTTTGCTTTAAAAAATGAAAAATCTGAGAAAGACATGAAATAAAAAAAGGAGAAGATAAACTGAGATCAATGACATAAGCTCTGAAGAGGAATTATATTCTAATAATTGGTCTACTGAAGCAGAACACTTCATGTAAATCGACAGCTAAGATAGCGCACAAATTTTTGGACCCCAACTTTCCCCCCTTAATGAATGAGAATCAGACAGATCTCAGATAGGAAGCAGAGAAGAAAATATCTAGACTAAATCCCAACAAGAACTCAGTAAGACATATAATAGTAAAATACATCCAACTTTAAGGAAAATGAAAAAATGTTATGAGCAGCAAGAGAAAGGAAGGCAGTCACAAGCAAGGGAGCTCAGGCAAAAAATATGCACGGGCCTATCTGTTGGGAGCTACCTTGAAACCAAACGGTTAATACGGTTTGGAGCTGTCCTGAAAGCAGAAATTGACTTTTGCTACATAACTTTTTGAAGCTGCCCTGAAAGCAGGAGTTGCCTTTTGCTACATAACTCTGGGGCATGATGACCTTAGTTCCCAGCATATTTTGTTTTTCACATAATTGTGCAGGTGTTTTACTGTAGTGATTGTTTAGATATATGTAGCTTAGTTTATGTTAGTAGATAGAAATTACCAAGGTCGGATCGAGAAGCAGCTTGTTTCAAGAGAAAGCTGATGAGAATGAGAAAGTGGTGAACTTCACATAAGATATTGATGTTCCTTAGTCATGGGAAAGAGTGTAAGAACAAGTATGTTATGTAATGCCTTGGACTTATAAAAGGACTGTCTTTATTAAACTTGGGGCGGCTGTCTTCAGACTCCATCCTCCCGTTCCCAGCTTTTGTATATGGTCTTTTCTTATCTTCTTTGTTCACAGGCTCAAGAAGCCGGCTGGCACCGGCCAAGAAGTCGGCAGGCACCAGAACCTATCAGCAGAAACCATGAAGAGGAGGAGAGAGTGGAACAATATCTTCCAAAGCTGAAAGAAAAAAAAAAAAAGAAACACCTGCCAAAGAATCCTTTACACTGGAGATAAGGGTCTTTCAGGACAAAGAAAGATTCAAAGAATATGCTGCAAGACACCCAAGCCTCAGGAAAATACTGGCCAACTCACTTTGGCCAGAGGATCAACCTCCACCAAACATAAGCAAGAGACCACCATGTAGCCCAACTTGATCCAGAAACCTGCATGCCAAAAGCAGTTACCAAGATAACAGGGTCTCCGAGTGAAAAGAAGACAATAAAGAACAACCCTCCCCATTAATAAGGCACACTGATTTGAAGGGAGATAAGAAAACACCCAAAATGCAAGACATGATACGACAGCAATGCATTCACAGATTGTGATAACTCTGAATTCCAGTAGGACCAATTCATACATTAAATAAAAATGACTTATTAGCATTCCAGTTTTATTTCTCTAGAGAACCCTTTTCAACATAATTGGGTACAGGCCCAGATTGGGGAAGAGGTTAGGAAGTTTCTAGAAACAAATGGAAGGCGGTTATCAGAGGTAGCTTGATATCAATAAATACATATAAGAAAAAAGAAGAGAGATTTATGATGGATATGTTATCACACCTCCAGCAACTAGAACCCAGTCAACAAAACAGCCCATCCAATAACAAAAGAAAACAATAATAAAAATCGAGGCAGGTTTAAAACAGGGGAGAGACAAAGGAGTAATATAAAAGATTAAAGCAGCAAAAGTTGGTTCTTTGAAAGGATTAAGAGAATTGACAGATCACTGGTGAACCTAACCAAGGAAAGGAAGGAGCAGACATCAAGAGCCTGGATGAGGGATGAAACAGGGGAAATCACAACAGACCCCAAAGAGATTAAAAGGATAATCACAAAGTACTATGAAGGACAGTATTCTAATGAATTTTAAAATGTGGGAGACATGGATAAATACTTGGAAAAACAGTCCCTTTCTAGGTTCTCCCAGACAGAGAAACTCAACAATCCCATAGTGAAAGAAAAATAGGTAGGGTTATCAAGAAGTTACCAACCAAAAAAACAAAACAAAACAAAAATCCCTGGACTAGATGACTTCTCAGGGGAGTTCTACCATGCTTTTAGGGACAAGTTGAAAATGATCCTCCACAAAGTATTCCAGAACATAGAAAAGAATAGCAAACTGCCAAACTCATTTCATGAAACCAGTATAACTGTGAGATCTGTGATTGTGAAGGTTTATTGTGCCAACCTGGCTGATGAATATATGTGGGATTCATTGATGGGCAGCTTAATTTAAGGGTAGAGAGATAAATGGTTTGGCGAGTCTCACCTTTCTGGTTTCTTGTTCTCTGATAGTTGGATCAGTGTGCGGCTGCCTTATTTAGTTCTCTGCCTCAGCTATCAAGATATCTCAGCTTCCTGTAAGATATCCTTGAGGAGAAGCCACAGGGACCTATGTTGATGCAGCCTTCAGTGCTGGAGAAGCCATGTAGCAACCCCTGCCAGTGCTGAGATATTTACATGCTCACAAATTTGCCTTTCCTCCTGCATTTGGCACCATTACATGTGCTTTGTCAGTTTGAGGAGGACTATCTAGATCAATGGGCTTATGTCAGACTTATGGACTTGGACTGGATTAGGATACTTAATGGACAATTACCCTTTATGCAAAACTCTCATAAAACCTGAGTGTTTATGAATTTTTTCTGTAGTCTACCCAGATTAATGCAATACCCAAATAGGGCAAATAACCTACAGATATAGAGAACTACAGACCAATATTTCTAATGAACATAGATGGAAAGATCCTTAACAAAATATTGGTCAATAAAATTTAAGAAAATATATAGAATATAACATCCCACACCATCAGGTAGGATTAATTCCAGGGATGCAGGGATGGTTTAACATCTGAAAAATCAATCGATGTTATATACCACATTAATAAGAAAAAGTATAAGAACCACATGATAATATTGATAGATGAAGAAAAAGCATTAGACAACATCAAACACCCATTCCTAATTAAGGCCCTCATGAAGATAGGATCGAATGGGAAATTCCTCAAGTTAATACAAACTACCTATGAAAAGCCAGCAGCAAACATCATAGTCAATGGAAAAAAGATGAAAACAATCCCACTGAAAAAGGGGGCCCGAAAATGATGCCCCTTGTTCCCACTTCTATTCGATATCATACTGTGTGTCTCAGCTAAAAATATAATACAGCAGAAAGATATTAAATGTATCCTACTGGGAGAGGAGGAAGTGAAACTAATGCTATTGGCAGACAACACGATTCTGTAAATCAATCACAAGGATCAAATAGAATCCTCTCCCAAGGGGACAAATAGCAGAAAAGTTGGTGAGGGACAATGGAGGATGATGTAATACATTGGAAAAATAATCTGTAACTTATCAAGTGATTAGGAGGAAGAATGGACAGGGCTAGGAGGGAGACAATAAGGAGCTGATATCAGGGACAGAAGTAGGAAAAGAATGCTTTGAAAATGATGGTAACATATGTGCAAATGTGCTTGACACATTGTAGGAATGTATGGATTGCTGTAAGTAATGAAAGCCCCCCCTAAAAAAGTATTGAAAGAAAAAAATTACCAAATGCAGTGTAAATACAGTGATAAATACAGTGATAGCGGAATAGGGAAGTATAGCAGGATACAAGATAAACAAATAGAAAGCAATAGGTGTATTATATACATTGGACAGGACCATGGAAGAGGAGATCAGGAAAGCAGTGTCCCTCACAATAGCCAAGAAAAAATGGAAATACCTAGGAATATATTTAACTAAAGAAACTACAGACCTATACAAGGAAAACTACAAGATCCTACTACAGGAAATCAAATGTGACCTCCACAAAAGGAAGAACATCCCATGCTCCTGGAATGGAAGACTCAGCATAGTCAATATTTCAATCTCACCCAAAGCACTTTAAACATTTAATTCTATTCTGGTTCAAATACCAAAACCTTCTTCAAAGAACTGGAAAAGAATGATCTTCAATTTCATATGGAAAGGGAAGAAACCCTTAATTGGCAGAGAATTTCTCAAGAAGAAGGACAATGTAGGAAGACTTGCTTTACCTGATTTTAACATCTATTACATAGCCACAGTGGTCAAAACAGCATGTTACTGGCATAATAACAAGATACTCAGACCAGTGGAAAAGAAAAGAAAGACCAGAAGTAGAACCATCAGCCTATAGACAACTGATCTTTGATAAGGTCCCCAAAAGCATCAAGTTGGAAGCAGATGCCCTCTTTAATAAGTGGTGCTGGAAACAATGGACATCCACATGCAGAAAAATGAAAGAGGAAGTTTACCTCACCCCATGCATAAGAACATACTCAAGGTGTTTCACAGTCATAGAAGTAAAACCCAAATCATCAGGACCATCAAGGAAGACACTGGAGCTAGTCTAAGATCATTGGCCCAGGGAACACATAGGCTCACAGTAATAAGGAAGGGTGTGCACACAAGTGAACTGGAGATCAACAAATGGGATTTAATAATAGTAAACCATTTGTGCACCTTGGAAGAATTCACTAAGAGGAAAGCAAGGCAACCCACAGATTGGGCGAGGCTTTTTAGTAATGACACATCGGACAAAGGACTTATGAAAATCTAAAATACCCTTCTGCCCTCGAAAAGAGGAAAACAGTTCACCCCTTGAATAAGTGGGCCCAAGAACTGAAAAGAAAGCTCACTAGGGAGAAGATCAGCAGGGCCAATAGACACATGAGAAAACTGTTCCCGTTCATTAGCCATAAGAGAAATACAAATTAAAACAATGAGGATATACCATCTAACAACCTCGAGGTTAGCCCAATTCATAAAATCAGAGAGCACGAAATGTTGGATGGACTGTGGTAACATAGGATCTCTCCTCCACTGCTGGTGTTTGTAAAGTTACGTATAGCTTCTTTGGAAAGCGATCTGATGATACCTAAAGAAAACAGAAATAAATCTTCTTATGACTCAGTCATCCCTCTACTGGGCACATACCCAGAAGAGGGAAGAAATAAAACATGACCATTCATCTGTTCTCCAGTGTTATTGCGGTGCAATTCACAATTACAGAGTGTTGAAAACAACCTAAATTTTCATTTATAGACAAGCGTATCAGTAAGATCTTGCACATACATACAATGGAGTACTATATACCACCAAAAAGCATGGACAATCACATGAAACATGTCATTTCATGGGAAGAGTTGGAAGGAATTTTGCTAAGTGAGGTCAGTCAATCACGAATGGACAAGTATAACATGAGCCTTCTGAGGTAAATCTAATCAGCACAGGTAGGAATAGAAGAAAAGACACTTATCTCACAATATATCGGTGGAGGCACTCTTCCCAGGTGGAAGTCAGACCAAACCCTAGGAAGAACATGTGAACCCTGCATGAAGAAAGGGGAAAGGGGAAGGAGGAGGGAGAAAACAGAAGAAAGAAACTGAGAGGATGACATGGGAAGGAAAGGCCACTAACCCAACCAAGGGGAGAGTATTGGTTATGTCCCCACAGAATTGGAGTGCTCATGCAGACCTCACCACAGTGCACCAAACCATAAAAGCAATGTAACATAGGGAAGCATGCATCAAAAGACTGAACTACAGCTCCAGCCCTAACCACAATCAGTCTGACCCCCATCTGTGACATGTGTGTTATAGAGAATGACATTAGACCTTCAGATGTGGGAAAGGAACTGACTTGCCATGTCCACAGGGAAGCAAACCAAGAAGGAAAAAGAGAAAGGGACGTCGGCCTAGACTCCATACAGGGACACACCAACTCCGGAGGATGATGCCCCTGCATGGAGCTGCTAACGCACCAAGAAGACTGTGGGGCTGCCAACAACTTAAGACATGTCCTCTATCTGGAGCATATGATGACAGAGGGCAGTATGAGGACACACGACAAGGAGACAGTGTGGACTGAGTCCCCTGCAGCAGGGCTAACCAGAAATGGATCATAACAGATCAGCAATTGGAGTAGAGCTAATCCACAGAGTCCCCAAGGAGCCTCAGGAATCGACTTTGGATTAGGGGTTGTAACTCCAGGATCTCCCCCAGGATCAGGGAGAGAGACTCATGGGGGACAGTGAACATAACTAGATCGATGTAGTTTTTTTTTACCTCTCTCCTTTTCTTTTTTTCAACCTTATGTTTTCTTATTGTTCAGACTAGGGCATTGCTGACTTGCCTACATCTATGGAATGGATATGAGAGAAAAACTTGGGGGAAAGCAGTGGGGTCAATAGGCCCTTTTGGTCTAGGGGCAAGAAGGAGTTTGGGAGAAGGATGTGGTGAGCAGATGGTGCCAGGCCAGGGGAACAACTAGGGAATTGAAACCAATATCTAGGATGGTAGAGAGATTTTGTATTAGAGCAGCACCAATCTAGCTGAGAGGAAGTACTAAGAGGTGGAAGAATGGGGAAAATATTGGGTGGGCAGGTGACAGCAAAAGGAAATAGATACCTCTAGAAAGTTCAAAGAAGCAAAGGTATAGATAGGGTATTAATAGAGGTGTGTATTTATGTAAATATATTAATCTATAAAAATAGAGGTATTAGACTATGTACCTATATTTATAAGGCAATTGACTAAGGCTGCCAATGGGCCTTGGGCCTCAGATTAGCCCTTTCATCAAGACAAGAGCACTTTGCTCTAACAAATCGGCATTTTATGGTGCCCACCTCCCTCACTGTCGCCTATTCCCACATGATCCTGAAGACAAAATGGGTACATAAACAGATGTGGTGAAGACAGAGGATGGTACCCAGTTGTTAGGTCTTAAAAGATTGAAGTTAAACAAGCAGTGATCCAACAGTAAAGCAACAAGCTCTAATGGAAGCATTAGATCAGTCTTTGTGATCAAGAGGTGTCATTGGGACTGGGCAACAAGCATTAGAAGTTTCACAACAAACATAAGCAAACAAACAAACATGAGTTGGTGAGAATAAGGGTAGTTGGAGCAGAGACTCCAAGCCCATCCATGAACAATGGAACATCCACTCACACCACTCACAGAGCAGTTGCAGACAGGGCATGAGAAAAGCAGAGTGCAGTACAGCACTGATGGATCACACAATATCCCTCTGATCTCTTGAGGCCTCCTCACCCTCCACTATCATGACCTCACTACTGCTCCCCACTTGACTAGATGGAAGTATGTACATAGATATAGGCAAGAGATAAAACTCACAACACCTGGAACCTGGGAACAGGATTGGAATAGCAATACTGAAAGGATTGGGGAAGATGGGGAGTGGTGGGGAAGGAGGGTGTACTGATAGCAATGAATGACACATGACCACACACCCATGTCCAAGGGCAAGAACAACAGAAACCAGAGGGGAAGAGAAGCAGTGGTTGGTATGACATGAAAATAATAACAATCTATAATCTATCAATGGAACATGAGGGCGGGGGGTGGGCGATGAAGGGGAGAAGAGGAGCTGATCCAGAGAGCTCAATGGAAAGTAATGTCTAGAAAATAATGATGGCAATAGGTGTACTAATATGTTAGATACAACTGATGTACAGATTGTCACAAGAGCTGTAAAAAAGCCCCAATAGAATGACCTAAAAAATAAAAGGAAAGAAAAATCCAAAGCACTCTATATAGTCAACAAAGGACATAGGAAAAACATGATGAGCATTTGAACAATGACATCAAAGGTCACCTACCCAAGCACAGATCACAACTGAAATAAATTCAAGCATAAGGTTCCCACTTGGATTTATGATGTGCATTTTTCTATTTACCGGGAGGTCAAGGTTTTTTCCTCCTTGGCTATTTCATTACAATGCAGTGAATTATTTATTATTGCTCTCCTTGCCATAGCTTTTGTTACTCAAATCAAATGGCTTTTATTTTATCTTCTTAGTGGGTGTGGGTAAGAATGTGGGAGGATGCATAGCTCTGTTTATATGATTGCTGTTAGTGATTGTAAGCAAGTCAATGGCCATTGCCATCCTGCTGGGTATAAAATCAGCAATCCCAGGGGAAGGAAAAAGTAATTTCACTGCCATCAAGAGAGGATCCAAGAGTGAAGTGCATTATTTAGTCCCTAAGACTTTCACACATTGAATCTCCTTGATCCACAATACAAGTTTGACAACGGAGGGACAGCAGAGGAGCCGCAATAGAACCAGGAGGCACTGCGTGAGAGGGAGTGGTAGACTCCTGGTTCACGAAGCAAAGAAATCTGAAGACTTTGGGTCAGAAGATTGGTTTCTGAAGCGAGATGCCTGTGGGCATTGAATTTGGGGAGCTAGTCTTGCGAATCCATGGAGCTTGATCCGAGTGACTTCAGGCTGAGGTTTATAGCATTGTGACATGTTTTTTGAACATTTATTGACAGGTCTAATAGAGTTTTGCAACATTATCTGAGCAGGGCACAGGTCAGGTCACAGGATTGAGGGCCACAGAAAAGCTTGTCTGCTCGCGTGGTAGAGAGGAAACTGCTCTGATTGAGTAATTTTATCCCAAGCATTTCTCACCCTAATGGCCAACTGTCATCTTCCCTAATAAACCCCATAATCTTCAGCATCATCAGTGAGTTTTGAGTGGATACTGAAATAAATCATAGAACCCAGCTGAAAAGTGGTGTGTGGGGAAATTGGAGTGTGATGGGAGGAAAAATTATGTCAGAATAAGGTTAATGACAGATGCACAGTAGAAACATGTGGCAGTTAGCCTTGCTAAACAAACAAGGTCAAATGTGTCATCCACCTCATTTCTTCTCTCTGAAAAATGATTAATCAAAGGGAGACATCGAGCAAATAATAATTTATAAAATATTGAGGGTGGTGGGGCAGGGGAGCAGGGGGAAAGGGATAAGAAGCTGATATCAAGGGCACAAGTAGAAAAGCAGAGATTTGGAGAATGATAGTGACAGCAGGCATGTGAAGGTGCTTGCCACAGTATATATATGTATGTATTGTGATAAGTGATGTATGAGCTCCCAATAAATGATTTCAAAAATGGTTAATACAAGGCAATATACAAACATTATAAATTATGCTATATACACTATAAATATAAATTATGCTATATACACTAAATGCGGGCTATAAGCTTCAGAGGACTTGTGAATGTAATGGAGAATTATGAGACTGTGCATATATTTATTTCAAAACTGAAATTTAAAGAAATATAAAAATAGAATGGGTGCAATAAACCGCATAGAATGTGTGCCAAAAAACTGGGATGAACAACGGACTTCTCTAACTACATTGTAGAAATGTAAAAAGAAATTCACTCATGGCCTTAAATGAACTAGATTGATGCTTAGCTCGCAGATGTACCAGAATATAATGATTTGTGTAAAAGTCTTCAAAATTAGTATCTAGATGTACTGGCCTGTTACCAAAAGGACTCTTGCTCTTCTAAGTCCCAAGGCTAAGTTTTAGTCGTTTAAGTTTAAATATATTGCAATAAATTATCAATGGCTAAAGAATTCATAGCTATTAAAAGCTTAAAGAGTGACTAAGTGAGCACTTTCATCTACCAATTGTTAAAGGATCAATCAGTAATGAATGTTTTTTTACAAGTTGAGAGGAAATTTTCAATGAATTTATTATTTCCTTTCTGAAAACTAAAATGAAGCACAATTCTCCGCATAATTTTAAGGGTACAAAAGTAGACAAGGGTAAAATGGGGAACAGAGAATGCAGAATGAATGCAGCCAGACTGCATAATGCTGGAGTGGTTCAGTTAGGCACACTTGGAATGATTTTGGACTCTGTCACTTTTTGAACTCAGAGAACATGAATGTTTTCCTTTGCATCTCTGACCCTCAGTTCCTTCATCTTAAAATAAAGACAGGAAAAATAACAGGAATTGAAACATATAGTCTATTTATTGAGAGAATGTAGTGCAGTTAAGAAGAGGCATTTATCTTTTCTTTGGCATAAAATAAATTAAAGGTATTGTCCTTATATTTTATTGATAATGATGTGAACATAGTTACTATCACTGATTCTTTTTGATGTTGGCAATTATGCTTATTTTATTATTTTTTTTTTAGGCATCACTGCCCTCAGGTGGTGGGAGTAGGAGGCCCAGCCTTTGCTCCTGGGAGCCGGAATTGAACCTCCATCCCAGTGGGCCGCAGTCCCGCGCACAACCACTACGCCACCGGGGCTCAGCCCAATTATGCTTATGTTTACAGTGTTACTCGTGTTCTTACCAGTGATGGTGTTGAAATGGTATTGGTGCTAATATTGGTATTCCTCCTTGTGTTGTATAAGTTGTCAAATTGTTTTCATATGGGGAAGCCACGTCTCAATTGTCAACTTGTCCTACTTAGTGGCTTATTGTTACTTATATATCAGAAGCTATGTCATCGGTATTTCAAATAGCAGAAGAATTACCTACAATGAAAACGTTTCAGCAGAAGTTAAAACTTAAAAAAAAAAAACTAGGGAAAAGAAAAAGATAGTGCACCTCTGATCACTTAGTTTCTGAAAAATTGGTGATGATCAGTAGAACAGCATCTGACAAGTGCCAGAAGATGAGCCCCTCCCATTGAAAGGCACTAAAAACTCAATTGGGAGAAATATTCACAATAGAGAGATATTTGGTTATGTGCAAAGGTTTGAGGACCTTTGCTTTTTCATGTGGCATTACTCAAAATGAGAAAAAACAGTTAATGCACAAAGCATGAATCTAGGAAAATTAGAAGTTGTCAAAAACAAAACAATGCATAGATATTGACATCTTAAGCATTTGTGAGCTAAACTGGACTGTTATTATCCACTTTATTTTGGAAAATCAAATGGTTTACTCTGCAAGGAATGATGGAGAGAAGAGGTGTTGAATTCATTCAAAACAAAGAAACCAAAATCTAAAAGAACAAATAAAATTTCAAGATGTATTCTGAAGATGGTCAGTGTTAGGATGAAATTATAATGTCTAAAAGGAAGATCAGTTAACATTACTATAATTCAATTTTACAAACCAAGCACAAAACTAAAGATGAAAAGTGAGATTCCTATACACCACTGCAATCTGAGATTGATGAAACATGCACTCAATATTTACTGCTGATTGGAATGTGAGAGATGGAAACCAAGAGGAAGTATCTAGTATTAGAAAATGCAACATTGGTAATAGAAACCATATCAATGATGGCATGATAATTTCTAAGATGAACAACTAATTCATTGCAAATAGCTTTTTAAAACAACAACATGAATGACTTTACATACATAGTTTGCCCAATGGAATGCATAGGGATCAAGTTAACTGCAGTAGAGGAAAGAAATGATAGACAAGTTCAATGTCAACCGTAAAAGCAATACCAGTGGTTGACTGCAGGATGCAAAATAAATTGCTCAAACATAATTAAGCGTAAAGCTTAAATACTAAAGCAAGTGCATGAAAGTCAAAATATCACCTTGAAATATTTCACCTGATTTTTGAGACTATCTCAAGAGATTTGATTCACCGAACACTGATGGGCAAAAACCAAACTAGTAATGAGATGACATCAAGAGCATCGTAAAGGAAAAAAAAGAAATAGTCATTAAAGGATGGGTAAAAGAAGAGACCAAAATGGATCTAATACAATCTTCTGAAGATTGTTCTTAAATGCAGAAAAGCTCAAGTGAGAAGAAGAAATGATGCAGTCAAAAGAGCTAAGTAAGACATTTCAAAGGGCTAATTGAGATAATAAATTAATGTATTATAATGAAATGTACAAAGCCCTGTAGTTAGAAAACCAAAGGAAGATGTGTATAATTTACTAAGCTATAATAAATTCAAGTCTCAAATTTCAATATTGAAGACTCTATGAACACATATTGGATGGTACAGAGAGCATCATAATAAGATCAAAGGAACACACAGTTGTATCAAAAATAATATGATTAGATCATCAAGAACTGATTATTCAGAACTGATGGCATGAAAGGGGGTAATCATTGTTGACCAACAACCCTCCAGGAATTGAAGAAATACCAACTGAAGCTTTTCAGCAAGCTGATGAAGGACTGGAATGGCTCACTCAACCATGCATGAAATTTGGAAGACTGCAACACGACCAACATTTTGAAAGACAGTGTCGTAACAGAATGAGGAAATTACCAAAATATTGACACAATGTGTATATGCATTTTTGCTGAAGGTATTTCAAAATGGTTACAGCAGTACACAGACAGAGAATTATCAGAAATTCAGGTAAAATTCAGAAAAGGACATGAAAGGGGAAATATTGTTTCTGACATCAGGGAAAATACAAACAGGGTGCTTATTTGTATTTTTATGACTATACTGCATCACTCATTTATGTGGTTCATAACAAAGTTGGTTGATATTTTGAAGAATGAGAACTACAGAACACTTAATTGTATGCATGTGGAACCTATACATAGTCCAAGTGATAGGTGTTGGAAGGAACAAAGGGACAGTGAGGAGTTAATAATCATAAAAGTTAAGTTCAAGAGCTATAAAATTTTACCATATATATTTAATCTGTATGTTGAGTAAATAATCCAAGAAGTCATATTATGTGAAGAGGCATGTTGAATTAGAATTGAAGAAAGATTCCTTAACAACCTGCTATATTCAGATGATACAACTTTGCTGGAAGTTATTTTGATGACGCAATTATTGAAGATTCTAAAACAAATTACAGCCTTCAATGTGGTCTATAGCTCAGTAAAAAACAAAACAAATTCTCCCAACAGGACCAATAAGCAATATCAAGATAATGTCGATGCTTTTATGTTACTTGATCTATATTCAGCACTCATGGAAGCAGTTTTCAAGAAACCATATGACATATATTACATTAGGCAAATCTTCTGAACATAATCTCTTAAATGTTATAGATAAAAGATGTCATTTTGAGGACTAAAGTATGCCTGAGCCAACCTGGATATTTCCAAATAGCTTGTATGCATATAAAAGTTAAAGAATAAATATAAATAATGAGGACAAGAATAATTAGCGTATTTAAATTATGGATGTGGTGAAGAATTCAAGATATACCATGGACTGCTGGAGGATGAGTCAATCTTAATTTAAATGTTCCTTGGAAAGCTGGAGAGCAAGATTTCATCTTAGTAATTTGGATAGATGGTCAAGAAGGAATGAGCGCCTGGAGGAGGACAATCTTCATCACTGAGTCTTGGTGGAGAAGAGAAAGATCTTCCATGAGATGGGATCAACAAGCTCCTCCAGTCTCCAGGCCTCTGGGTCTATATCATGCTACCACATTGTCTTGTTGATAGACCATTCCCAAGAGACCAAATCAAGTCTCCTCCAATAGGGAAATCCCACGAGACTTCCCAGAATTCTCAGGAGAAAGCCATGCTCACACAGAGGTCTCATTGACTATCTCCAGAATGACAGGCTAGACTCCACTCCAACACTTACAGTGCTGAAATTGATCAGATCAGTGACTGCCACAATACACAAGTTTCATAATTCTCCATACTCCAGCTTTGTAGCTATTTAATAGTATCTCTACATGGTACAGAATATCCTCTCTAATCCTGTCTCATAGTCATTTACATTTCTAATTTTCCACACATTTTGATACCCTAAATGAATTTCTACATGTGCGGAGTTTGTTAAGTAAAATCAGTTCTAATAATTACCATAAAAATAATTACCATATAAAATTCATAATTGATTTTACTTTTGTGTGTGTGTGTGTCTGTAAAGCACACGAGTTTCTCACATTTACAAGACTTCTATTTAAGAATTAATTTGATGGAATGTTATAATATCAGGTAAGAGTTCTGATATATTAAAATGTAAAAAATATTTAAATATATTATTAATATACTGAAAGATATCTAGTTTTTTCATGCTTATAACAAATATGCCTACTAGAGTATTTCCTTTTTTTCTAATCCTAACTCTAACCCTATTAGAGTAATTCTTATTTGAAGGAATTCATTATGCATTTTGTGACCAAATTACAGTTAATATAATTTCAGTATATGATCTAGCTTATTTCAATATATCATACAGCATAAACAAGCACCAAATTGAGTTCACATTATTTCATATATATATATAAACAGATGACATACTTAGAAATGTAATATATTAATATATACATATTTCAGCATATATTATGTGGTATATAAGTGTATATGCCATGTAGTTATAGAACCATGTAGTATATTATTATATGAACTATATATTTATATATAATACACATATTTATACAAAATAGATGGATGCCATCAAGGGCCCTATATAGATTTATTTGTAGATTCATGAATATGCATATATGTAAATAATGGATAGCATTGAATAGAATGGGAACCTGTGCATGGATGGCTCAAGGTTCTTGAGGAATCTACAGGGATCACAAGGTAGTTATGAGGCTGGAACAGGGAATGGTGCAGGGTTTACAATCAGAAGAGCTGTGTATGATATTGTGTCCACCCACCATACTTATTCAACCTGTGTACTGTGCATATAATCAGAGAAACTGGATAATCTGAGCGACGCATCATCAAGTTTGAAGGAAGGCTTATTAGCAACATGATCTGTCGATGACACAGCCATGCTAGATGAGAGTGAAGTGCTGCTTGAAGAAGACCAAGGATAGCAGCCTTCAGTATGATTTAGAACTAAAAGTAAAAATAAAACAAAATCCTCACTTCTTGACCAAAAGGCGACATCATGACAAATGGAGAAAAGATGGAAGTTTCCAAGGTTTACATTTCTCTTGGAGCCACACAGTGTGCATGGAAGCAGCCGTCAAGTGAACAAAGGATGTGTTGTATTGGATGAATCTGCTGCACAGACCTCTTTAAAGTACTACTAAGCAACGATGTGACTTTAAAGAATAAGGTGCATCTGCCCTAAGGCATGATATTTTAATTGCCTCATATGCATGTGAAAGTTGCACATTGAATAAGAAAGATCAAAGAAGAATCCATGTACTTGAACTATGATGCTGGCTAAAATTATTAAAAACACCATAGATTTCAAAGAGAAAAAGCAAATCTCTTTGGAAGAAATACAGTCAGAATGATCCTTAGCTAAGGTAAGATTTTATTTTATTTACTTTGGCCATGTTGTCAGGAAATAACAGTCCCTGGAGATGGACACAATGCATGGTAGAGAGGGGCAGTGAAAAAGAGGAAGGTCCTGTACTCAAGTACTCCCTCAATACAAAAACACTTTGTTCTATTAAATTGGCACCCCATGAGCCTCACCTTCCTGACACTATTGTTGAAGACAAAGTGGGTGCATAAGTAAATGTGGTGAAGAAAGCTGAAAGCAAAAGATAGAGTGTCTGCATTTGTAAAGGCCTGAAAGTAAGCAAGCAGCCCTGTAGGTGAGAAGCAACAAAGACCACATGGAAGAAGTGCATCAGCCTGTGTGATAATGAGGTGTCAATAAAATCAGGTATAAGACATCAAAGAACAAAAAATCATATCATTGTGAATGTGGGGAGTGGGGAATGGAGTGAGACATCCCCT
The DNA here is from genome assembly GCA_004026705.1 of Nesogale talazaci. Lineage (NCBI taxonomy): Eukaryota > Metazoa > Chordata > Mammalia > Afrosoricida > Tenrecidae > Nesogale > Nesogale talazaci. The sequence goes on along the minus strand of PVJH01023057.1, from coordinate 2,323 downwards.
TACAGAAGAATCGCAGAGGGGAGACTAGCCAGTCAGGGTGCCTGTATAGCACTGATGAAACATACAACTTTCCTCTATTTCTTTAATGCTCCTCTAGCCCAACCCCCACTATCATGATCCCAATTCTACTTTAAAAATCCAGCTAGACCAGAGGGTGTACACTGGTGCAGATAAGAGCTGGAAACACAGGGAATACAGAATAGATAAACACCTCAGAGAGTAGCAATACCAGGATGGTAAAAGGAAAGTGAGGCTGAAAGAACTGAGCACAACAATCTACATATAACCCCCTCCCAGGAGGATGGATAACAGAAAAATGGATGAAGGGAGACATCAGAAAGTGTAAGACATGAAAATATATTAATAACAATTTATAAATTAACAAGGTTTCATGAGGGAGAGAGGGTGGTATAGGAAGGGGGAACTATGGGGAGCTGATACCAAGGACTCAAGTAGAAAGAAAATGTCTTGAGAATGATAGTGGCTACACATGTACAAATGTGCTTGACAAATGGATGGATAGATGATGATAAGAGTTGTAAAAACCACCAATAAAATGATCTAAAGAAAAAAAGAGTTGTAAGATCTCCCAATAAAATGATGTTTTAATAAAAAAGTCAATTATAAAAGAAAAAGAAGGCCCTCAAAGAGATGGATTGACAGAGTGACTTTAACAAATGTCTATAACATGGAAGCTATTGTGAGGATGGTGCAGGCTCAGGCAATATTTTGTTCTATTGTACAGAGGTTTGCTTCAAGTCATACCTGACTCTATATCATCTATCAATAACAAGTTATATATTAAGTATAAAATAGAAATATATCTATTTCTGCATATTATATGTAAGATCTGTTAAGAGAATAGTTTCAGGATTGAATTGGTACTATATATAATTTTAAAGTAATAGTCAGCATTATTAATTCATCAATAGATGTTGAATTAAAACATGTTCTGATATAGAACTTTCTTCATAAGAAATGCTTCAATACTGATGGTAATAGACAGTAAGGTAACACTATACTAATTTATCATTAAATTAATTGTGCTTCCTCTTTCAATCCATTCCTATGCCCTTTTAGTGTATTTAGGATAGTCTTTTTTCTTCTTGTTAATAATACCTTGAGATTAGTTAATATGTTTTTTGCCTCCACAGTCTTTGTAACTCTGCTCCTATCATTCTTTGAGAGCATGCAGATAAGAAGCATAGGACTCTAATTTCAGGAATGGTCAGTTTTGCCATACTCCTGGCACAGTTGAGAGATTCCTCTCTGACAGGAAGGAGACAGAAGAGACCCAAGATTCTGAAGCCCTGAGGCCAGGGTACAAGAGTGAAAAAGCTGTATCTGTGTTGAGACAATAAAGTAGAACCCATGAGACAGACCTGTGCACTTGGCAGCTCATGAAAGGAATAAAGCTGAGGAATTTTTTTTGTTTTTTTTTTTTAGGCATCACTGCCCTCTGGTGGTGAGAGTAGGAGGCCCAGTCTTTGCTCCTGTGAGCTGGAATTGAACCTCCATCCTAGTGGGCTGCAGTCCCGCGCACAACCACTACGCCACCAGGGTTCAGCCCACTGAAGAATTTTGGAAAGGAGGCAGTTTTGCAGTGGGGCTGCCCTTTGGACTTTTATTACATCTAACAGAGCTTTAGTGAGGCACTGAAAAAAGAGGAAGACCTTTGGCAATATGGATTGAGATAGTGGTTGCATCAATGGGCTAAAACAAGCGAGTAATTTTAAGGATGGCATAGGACCGAGCCATGTTTTGTTCGGTCTTACACAGGGTCACTATCAATTGAAGCTCGTCAATGGAACCTAATGACAAGAGATGAGCATCATAACCCTTGCCTGACCAAGGCAGAAGCCAAATGCACACCTGACTGAGAGGCTGAGGACTAGAGAGCGAATTACTTCTCAGCATGACTGCAGGAAGTGCTACATATGATAAACTAACTGTAGCCAGATCATTTTGTAGTCTGTTACCCTTCCTAACATATCTCCACAATCATGATTATTGTCTTTGAGGTCCATGTGGCTTTTGTAACAAATCATCAAACCCAGCAGAGAAATTGAACGCCAGGATGGTGGCTGTCAGAATGGGTTGAAGAAAGGAAAGTGGAGGCCTACCTGATTGTGTCAGACAGGGTTCTTCTAGAGAAATAAAATTCAGGACACTAGTAATGCCTTTTTATATGTTTATATACTGAGAAAGATATATAAGATAAAAAGATAACAAGTTAACTATAAGGCAATACAGATTGCTCGGTGCAACTCACTTAAGATATATAAAATAAAAAGAGAAAGTTAACTATAAAGCAATACAGATT